>AWOL01S0032737.1:11619-48445 GCA_000715115.1 Nicotiana otophora
GACTTCATATTCAGTTTAGTATTGTCTTATTTCATCTAAGAGAGCAGAGAGTATATATATATATATATATAAAGTATTACAGTATTTTTACCCCCATTGAGCTATAATCGGTGGGCAGGCCCATATTGGGCAACCTCTGATCAGATGGTTAGTTATACACCAATCCTACTGTGGTCGAGCTCCTATGAGCGAGCCCAGTTGGCCGAGATACAGGGCCTAGTATGGCCGATTGCCTAAGAGCGAGCCTACTACGGTAGAGAAGTTAAATATACAGAGCCTTATAAGGCCGAACAGTTATTTTACTTACTATATTGAGAGAGTTGAGTCAGTATCTGTAGGTGAGCATATCTTTGACTCCTAGTTACTTTCAGTTATTATATTATCAGTTCAGTTTCACCTTTCAGTTATTCTATTGCCTTACATACTCGGTACATTATTTTGTACTGACGTCCCTTTTCTGGGGATGCTGCATTTCATGTGTGCTGGTTCAGACAGACAAACGGGTAGATCTCCTTAGTAGGTGTTTCCCGAGTTCAGCTTGATCGATAAGCTCCGCATCCTTCTGAGTTGTCGGGTCTAGAGTTTTATGTACATATTATGTATATATTTATTATGGATAGGTTGGGACCCTGTTCCGATCATAGTACATCCATTAGTAGAGGCTTGTAGACATATCTTGTTAATTAGTACAGTATGTTGGGCTTGTAAGCCTGGTATGTATATTTTGTTGGTTTGCCAACTGTAGTAGTTATGACGGCCTTGTCGGCCCAGTTTTATATTGATGTTGAGTCAGCATTCACAAATTGTCTTGCAATATGGCCCATGGACAATGTATGACATTATATATTTAGAGTCCCTTAGTTGCAAGTTGGTACGCAAGGATAGATGAGGCACCGGGTGCTGGTCTCGCCCCCAGGTTCGGGGCATGACAGAAGTGGTATTAGAGAAGTTCCGTCCTAGGGAGTCTACAAGCCGTGTCTAGTAGAGTCTTGTTTATGGGTGTGCCATGCACCACACTTATAAGCAGGAGGATACAGGGCATATAGGATTGTCACTCTTTCTTCTTACTCTAAATCGTGTGATAGAGCTCACTTATAAAAATTCAAACTCGTAGCTTCCATTTCATTCATAACAAGACGATACCTACAGTTGGTAAGAGATTGAATGTGGCTATGGAAGATTGAGTCAGAGTAACTCGATTTTTCATGATGTTTATGATGAGTAAATGTAAGGTCTTCAGTAGATCATGTGTGTATTAAGACGTGTAAGCCTCTTGATAAGGAGCCTTAAGGCAAGAATATGTATCCACCCCTATGGTGGAAAGCAATGAGAGATTCAGAAGGTATAAGTTTCGTCAAGTGAAAGAAGCAAGATGAAGAAGGGTACGAGGTACCCAGTTAATGAAGATGATCATTATTTACAATTCAAGCAGAGAAATATAAGCATTTTAAGTTACCTTCAGCAGTGACAGAGGTATGTATAATTGACCACACCCATCCCAGTTATACCCTATTGGATCTAACAAATATGGTTTGAGAGAAGGACGAGATATCAAGATCCGGATGGGTTTAGGGTAACCCAAATTAGTGAATAGATTGTTTGCGTTAATTGACATTTTCGAAGGATATTGCCAACGTGCTAATAGATTCTCCTTGTGAGACACCCAGATGGTGTGCTCTAAAATAGTACAACTAGATATGAATAATATGAAGATAAGCACTGGAAGCCCGGAAGGGATAAATATTATCTTTGTGTGGCTCCCGTCCCTAGTAGAGAGAGAATGGTAGGAAATCTTAAGAGCTAGTCGATGGAGCAAAGGGGAGTTAAAAGCAAAAGAATAGCTTGTTGCAGTTTTCAGAATAAAGTGATAGATAGAAATGTTAGTAGGAAAATAATAAAAGAGTTAATGAAGCATTATAAGTAAAATGTTATACATGGATAACAACGGTAGATCAAAAAGATGACAATATTACAGAGTCTATAGTTAAGTGAAGGAAACATACGAGAGGTGATAGGCCTTGAGGCAATAAAAGAGTATAGGCCATACAGTCATATCCTCATTTCGAAAAATAAGTTTGTGACTCTAACATGATTACCAAAAGGAAAAGCTAGACCCCAGAGTAATAGAAATCAGTATAGACTGGTGAACAAGATAAACTAAACACGAATTAGGGACTGCGTGAGTTGATAATGGTCGACATCATGAGAATTTTAGATTTCGTTCCGACGATAACATAACGAACAATAGAAGAAGATTCATGAGAAATTCAGAGAATGGTCATTCAGGAAGATGCTCCCTAAATCAAGCAATGTGAGCAAATTTAAGCTTAAGAGATTGTATGCGCCAGTTACATTAATTGTCACCCTCACGAGTAAGGAAATTTGTTATCCTCGGTGCAGAAGGATTACCACAAGGCGAGTAATGGTCATCAATGATGTGAAAAGATGCCAAAGATAAAGAGGTAAAAGATTTATACGTAGATCATCGTAGAACTAAATGTTAGTACTCCCCTAAAGGGGAGAATATGGAGTAATGTGGCATTAAGTCAGAATTAAGTGGTTCAAGTAATTATGGAATGGTAAAGGAAGAATGTCATAAAAATAAGAAAGGAATGAGATTACACTTATTCAACTCCTACGTATATGCTATGATTCCTGAACATTATGCATAAACGACGTCAAGGAGAGGAAGCAAGGGTTCTTGCCCGAGATGTTATTGATAAATAAGGAGCCAGTAGGAGACCTAAGTTAAGTCAAAGAAAATATCCCAAGAAAGATTACGCGGAATATTGATATGAGAATAGGCCAATAAGTAGTTAGTAGTTGATTCAGGAAAAGCCTAGTTATGTCTAGACAAGTGGATACATACAAATCGACAGATCGTGCAAGATAAACATAGTGAACCCCAACGTGGGGAATTCAGTTTCGCAGATATGACATTATAATACTTGAGGTATAGTCAAGTAATTGTTGGGAATATTAAAGGTACCGTATGAGTGTTACAGAAATAAAAGAGGATGCTACTGGGAAGACAGTCAAAATATTAATTCAGAAGCTACCCTACAAGCATAGGGGCATGGAGGTAGGTAGTTACGGATAATTATAGGCGAGGAAGGACATCAAAATTTCCGTCGAATATGATATATAAGCTCGCAGCTTTACAAGAGTCAGAAGGTCCTCCCTAAGTACCACAATGAAAGACTAGCTGAAGAAATAAGGAAGAGGGCTTCAACCTAAACATGGTAACTTGAAGGAGAAATGGTCATGTAAAAACAATCTCACAACAACATTGTACGCACTCCATGAGAAAGTAGAACCTACCGTGGCTACTGAATGTGAAGATAAATCAAAAGTAATATTTGAGATCATATGAAGTTGCACGAAAACTCTGGCATGCGTAGGAACTAAGATAAGCTAAGTATGCATGCAACAAGAGGGCAGAAAGACCAGGAAAAGTAATTTCTTACATTTGAAGAAAGTTGAGAAGGAACGAAAGGAATTATTCGATCAATGATCCAGAGTAGTTACGCTATGAATGCACTTAGGATTTCGGAATATTAACCATGCAACATATATACTGACATTCATACAGCTGTAGAAGACTCTAGTATAAGTTAAAAGAAAGAATTGATCCCAGGGCATAGACAAAGGATTGAATTGTTAGAAAATTGTATCATGGATATTCCATAGCATCCATGAAAGACTAAAATAATAACCAATACCATGAGCTGCAGATCGGAAGATAGTTCAAGCCTACATGAAGGTTGATCAGAGGGAAGAGGAAACTACAGAGTTACATCAACTAAGTAGATCAGGAATCTGATTATTGGACCCAAAAAATTATAGACCTCATGATTGAGAATATTGCAGCATCACTCTTAACTATCAGAGGTACAAGAGATATAGTATAGTAGCCATAGTTTATAACGGCTCTACGATAAAGCCAGTTAGAAGAGTACAAGCCTCATAAGAAGTCAGTATGAAGCTCTCACCGGATTGTGTATGCACCAGAGGTGCAAGTATTATAATAGAACTTCAAGTTATGGACTTAAATTATACCTATGTGGAAGGGGGTCATGAAATAAATAGAAGATACAATGCAAGCTTTTAAGGTAGTAAGGTAAATGTGAACAACGTACGAAATACTCAAATGCAGAAGGTTGTGGATAGTCCATACTTCATATTGAAGGTTAAAAGCACTGGGATTCAGTAACCAGGAATGATAGCGGCATCGTCAGCGGCATATCTTCCAGCCTATGGTTTTTAGGTATCGAAAAGCCTGATTAAGAGAGTAACGAAGAGTTAGCGACGATGTGATATCTCGCTTGATGTCCCAGAATGACATAAGGTAATATATGGTGCAAGCAAGTTAAAGAATGGTTGCGAGCAGTATAAATGAATATGTGTAGGTCTCAAGATAAAGTATGGTGGAGCGACAAGGTTTTAGGAAGACATGAGTAAGGATGGCGAGAATGGACAAGTCCTCAAGATCAAGCCCATGAAAAAAAGAGAGATGATGGTTCCTCTAAGTTATAGAGAGCTCAGTATAGCCTGAATGAACTCAAAGGAGTCTAAGACTAATACCATTTAGAAAAGATGGAATGTTGCCCTAGTAGTAGAATGAGGGTGTAATTGTGATAGATAAAGGATGATGTTGGGCCTTCGATTGAGTAATGACTTAAAGAGGATTTCATGAATTATACGGGATTAGAATACCCATGTAAGGTGAGTCATATTAGGAATAGCAACGAACGTAACCAGGAGTTTAGTAGCAGACCTCAGTAATGATAAATCGAGGTACGAGTTATGGTATATTATGACCTACTTAGATGCAGTAAAGTCATGTGGATAGATAATCGAGCTGATGAAATAAGATATAGCAATATTCTTAAGTTCGACAAAATACCGAGCGAAGAACTTCAGTATACCTATATATGCCCAGAGAGACATCTTGTCAAGCTCTGTATATGTTTACAAGGTGAGGCCTAGAGATGGTCTAAAAGCTGGAGGAAAAAAAGAGAGAAGAGTCGCATAGGTGGACTTAAAAGGTCAGAGTCCTACGGGTTGAATGATAGAAGGTAGCAACAGTTACGAGATTGGAAGAATTCTGACCATAAGTCATGTTTTGGAATTATTTACAAAACAGTTACCTAGATGGCAAAGAGAGTACTAAAGTATTTGGATGACATAAGTCATGAAAATGATAAGTGCATCAGTCAACATTCGAGGACGAATGTTCCAAAAAGGGAGAATGATGTTACACCCCATTTCTTCGTACGTAGAAGTATGCCATAAGTACATTGATATAAGCTCGGAAATGAGATGTTACATTCCGCATTTCCGTACGTTAAAGTTTTGTCGTAAGCTAATCGATGTAAGTTCGGGAATGAGATTATTTTGAGATTATAAGCATTATGCTATTTCAAACAAGTGATAAGTAAATTCGTGAAGGTGAGAGTGTAAGCAAATCGAAGAAAATGAATTTCGTCGAAGCTAAAATACCCGGTAGTTATGGACTAGTGCCATACAAGGTACCACATGACCATAATAGTAAAGTGTACAAAGAGTGTTAAAAGTGAGTAGTATTTTGAGTAATTTGAGATAATTCTTAATTATGTGGATAATTGGGTAATTGGTTAATTATTGGTTAATAGGGGATTAACATATTAATTAAGGGGGTAATTATTGGATAAATATTAACCCCCAACGTGACAACCATATAAGATTAACTAATTGACTCTTAAAATCACAAACGAGGTGGCGAATGTGGAGAAAGTTGCCTAGAAACTTTGCAACAAATAAGAAGGCAATTGTTGTCTTCCTAGTGGTCATGGCAAAGAGGGTACATGAGACTTAATTATAAACCCCTTTCTTTGAATATTTCTTTATGTAAGGAAAGCCTCCCTAGAAGCTAACAAAACAAAATACGTTACCTTGTATGGAGCTTTGCACTTCCAAATATCCTTTCATGGTTATTTGGAGCTTTACTTGTGGAGCCAAAAGTTTTGTTGTACAATAATGCGGATGAAGATTATGACAAAGTGAGGATGAAGCTACAACGAAAATCCTTATGAGATTAAATTATGTAATAGTAACGTGACTTGCAATTCTAAGAGAATACAGTAATTTCTCAAGAATATCATACGGATTCTTTCCCTACTTCGATCCACCGTAACGTGTTTTGTCACAATTGACGTGTATTAGAGGGATTGTCAAGAGAATCGACTCAGGTATGTTAAGGATAAATTTTCCTTCATTTTGACATGATCTCATAACTACATGTGTTTGATAACAAGGCATAAAGAGAAGTTATTACTCCCCAATTTATTACATTATCCTAGTCTCATATATTACTGTATTTTCCCTTATCGGGACTTTACATTAAATTGAGTATTGTCTTCTTCCAGTCAAGAGAGTAGAGGGTCTATATATATATATATATATATATACACTATATTACAGTATTTTCACCACCATCGAGCTATAGTCAGTGGGCAGGCCCCTATTGGGCAACCTTTGATTAGATGGTAAGTTATATACCGAGCCTATTGTGGTCGAGCTCCTATGAGCTAGCCCAGTTGGCCGAGTTAAAGAGCCTAGTATGGTCGAGTGCCTATGAGCGAGCCTACTATGGCCGAGCAGTTAAATATACCGAGCCTTATAAGGCCGAACAGTTATTTTACTTACTATATTGAGAGAGTTGAGTCAGTATGAGCAGGTGAGCATATCTTCAGAATATCTTTGACTCCCAGTTACTTTCAGTTATTATATTATCAGTTCAGTTTCAACTTTTAGTTATTATGTTTCCTTACATACTCGGTACATTATTTCGTAATGACGTCACTTTTCTAGGGACGCTGCATTTCATGCGTGCATGTTCAGACAGACAGATGGGTAGACCTCCTTAGTAGGTGTTGCCCGAGTTCAGCTTGATCTGTAAGCTCCGCGTCCTTCGCAGTTGACGGGTCCAGAGTTTTATGTACATCTTGTGTATATATGTATATATATGTTATAGATAGGTCGGGGTCCTGTTCCGATCACAGTACATCCATTAGTAGAGGCTTGTAGACATATCCTGTCAGTTAGTACAATATGTTGGGCTTGTAAGCCTCGTATGTATATTTGTTTGGTTTGCCAACTATAGTAGTTATGACAGCCTTATCGGTCCAGCTTTATATGGATGTTTATTCAGCATTCGCAAATTGTTTTGCAATGTGGCCCATGGCCAAAGTATGACATTATATGTTCAGAGTCCCTTAGTCCCAAGTTGGTACACAAGGATAGGTGAGGCACCAGGTGCCGTTCTGGCCCCCCAGGTTCGGGGCATGACAATCCGCTTCTGCGGCAAATCCTTTCCACCTGCGGACACAGTACCCCACTCCATTTTTGCTTCTGCGACCTTTTGGCTGCTTTTGTAGCTCCGCACCTGCGGCCAAAACCTCGCAAATACGGTTACACCAGATGACAGCAACTCCAGCATTCCTCCAAGCCCAAACTCGATCCGTTTAGCATCCGGAATCCACCCAAGACCCCTGGGACCTTAACCAATTATACCAACACCTCCCAAAATATATTATGAACTTAGTCGAGGCCTCAAATCATGCCAAACAACATCGAAACTACGAATCACCCTCCAATTACAACCTAATGAACTTTGAAGCTTCAAACTTCTTCCTTCGCTGCTAAAACCTATCAAATCACGTCCGATTGAACTCAAATTCTTTGCAGAAGTCATAATTGGCATTACGAACC
Source organism: Nicotiana otophora (assembly GCA_000715115.1). Taxonomy (NCBI): domain Eukaryota; kingdom Viridiplantae; phylum Streptophyta; class Magnoliopsida; order Solanales; family Solanaceae; genus Nicotiana; species Nicotiana otophora. The sequence goes on from AWOL01S0032737.1 coordinate 19,372, forward strand.
TACTCCAACTTTCGGAATCGGATTCCGACCTCGATAGCAAAAAGTCCACTCCCGGTCAAACTCTCAAAAAATCATCAAATTTCTATGTTTTGCCAAATGACCCTGAAATGACCTACGGACCTCCAAATATACTTTCGGATGCGCTCCCAATACCAAAATCACCATACAGAGCTATTCCCAGACTTGGAATCCCAAACGGACATTGATAATATTGAAATGCACTTCAACTCAAATTTATGAAATTCTTCCAAAATGCCAATTTCCATAATAGGCGTCGAAATGCTCTCGGGTCATCCAAAACCCGATTCAAACATATGCCCACGCCCAAAAATTTATTTGGAGGTTCGTAGTAAAATTTGGCTTGAAATGATGAAAAAAATAAATTTTTGGGAAGTTTGTCCGGGGAGTTGACTTTTTGATATCAGGGTCGGAATCCAGTTCTGAAATTTGTTTTAGCTCCGTTATGTCATTTATGACTTGTGTGCAAAATTTGAGGTCAGTCAGAATAGAATTAATAGGTTTCGGCATCGAATGTAGAAGTTGGAATTTTTAAGTTTCATTAGGCTTGCATTTGAGTATAATTCATGGTTTTAACGTTGTTTGAAGTGATTTGAGGTTTTGAATAAGTTCGTATGATATTTTAAGACTTGTTGGTATATCTGGTTGAGGTCACAGGGGCCTCAGCTGAGTTTCGAAAGGTTAACAGATCAATTTTTGACTTGGGAAACAACTGAAGAATTTCTAGTGTCCAACTCTAGTTTCCTTCTTCGCATTCGCGAGAGAGGTCTTGTGTTTGCGAAGGGGAATTGGTGCAGGCAAGAGTTGTTCTTTGCATTCGCGGAGTAAGGGGTGCGTTCGCGAAGGGTGAGAGCCAGTGTGCATCGCGAACGTGATGGAGGCCACGCGTTCGCGAAGAAGAGTGAGGGGTGGGGTAGACTTCACATGTTAACCTACGCGTTCGCGAGTGAGGCATCACGTTCATGAAGGCTTGGGTTCCTTGGTAATCCCATTCGCAAAGAAGAAATTTCTGGGCAGCAAATTTGTGATGCGAGGCACTTGCCGCGTTCGCGGAGAAGAAATCACTGGACAGAAAGTTTAAGTTCTCCCATTTTCCATTTTTAGCGATTGGGAGCTGTGGGAGAGGCGATTTTTGGAAGATTTTCAAGGAAAAGAAGGGGTAAGTTGCGGCGTTCATAACTCAATTTTGGTTAAAGTACCCGAATCTATGGTAGATTTTGACATTTAATTGGTGGATTATGTTTGAAAAATTGTGAAAATCCCTAAGTTTAGATTGAAGATTTGAGGGTTGAGTTGATGTCGGAATTTAGTAATGTTGGTATGGTTGTACTCGTGGTTGAATGGGTGTTCATATTTTGTAACTTTTGTCGGTGTAACGACCTGACCGGTCATTTTGCTTTCTAGAACCCCGTTCCCCTAAATAAGACTCCACGTATGTGCTTTTACTGTTTTATGACTTGCGGGGTGGTTGGTTTAAGGATTTGGAAAGGTTCGGTCAACGTTTTGAGTAAACAACCTTGAAATTGGGATTTGATGGTCCCAATAAATTCGTATGATGATTTCGGATTTGGGCGTATGCTCGGATCGGGTTTTGGATGACCCGGGAGCGTTTTAGCGCCCAATAGTGAAAGTTGGTTCTTTGAATGTTTTAGAAGTTATTTACATTTTGTGTAGAGAAGATTTTGGTGAAATCAAGGTCCAACTGGAATTCTGAGACCAGGAATAGTTCCGCAATGTCTTTTAAGACTTGCACACAAACTTTGGTGTCAATCCGAGTAGTTTAAGTACGTTTTAATGCATTGTGAGTTAATTTGAAGAACTTGAAGTTCATAAGTTTGATTCAATTGGTTTTGGGGTGCGATGCTTAGTTTAATGTTGTTCGGGCATTCTGAGGGTTCTAGGGAGCCCGTTTTATGATTCCAAACTTGTTGGTATGCTCAGGCGGGACCCCTGGGGCCCCGAGTGTCAATTGGACAAGGCTCGGACCAAGTTGGAAATTGGGAGCAAAAACGCAAGCTCCAAGTTATTGTCATAATCGCACATGTGCTTGGCCAGCCACATGTGCGAGCTATGAGCCGCAGAAGCGAAAGAGTGAGGGCAGCCCAGGCAGCCCAGCCACCGTAGGTGCAGAACTTTTGGCGCACCTATGAGCAGTTGTCGCAGGAGCGGATGGGCTCACAGAAGCGGCTCGTTTGTCCTCAGGTGCGGAGCTTGGCCAAGTAAGGGAAATGTGCACTTGCGAGGATTTTGCCACAGGTGCGGGACCGCAGATGCGGCCAAGGCACCGCGGGTGCGAAAAATCGCTGGCAGACAGGTTCATCTAATACGGAACTTAGGCCATTTCTAACACATTGCTCTCACCCTTGGGCGATTTGAGAGCTTTTAAGGAGGGGATTTCGACCTAGCCTTTGAAGGTAAGTAATTTCTATCTAATGTGAGTTTAATACATAGATTATGGGTAGATATTAAGATGAAAATTTGTGGAAATTGTGGTTTTCGATAAAAAATCTAGGTTCTGACAAAACTGGGATTTTACCAGGTAAATATTTATGGAAATTGGTGAAAAGCATATATTTATGTTCCTAAGGCTATGGGTCACAACTATCTTCGAAACTTTTTAGAATCCGGGCACGTGGGCCCTGGGGTGAATTATTAGAATCTTGCATTTAGGGTTGGATAACTTCATTAATAGTTGGAATACGAATTTTTGAGCATGTATTGATTAGTTTATATACTATTTGATTAGTTTTGGATTGATTCGGCACCGACTTGAGGGTGTGAGCGCATTCTTCAACTGGGAAGTAGGCTTGAGGCGAGGTAAGTCTCTTTTCTAACCTTGTAAGAGGTAATTAACCCCATAGGTGAACTTAAATCAATATTTACTTCTAATTGTGAGGGCTACGCATGCACGATATGACGAGAGTCTATGCGTAGCTACTATTCATGCTTATGTCCGGGTAGATTTAGCCTTACACAATGATTTGTTGCTACCATGGCTTGATTAAGTTCCAATATTTTTTCTGAGGTTGAGAATCTCAATATTTTTAAGTTCCAAGTTGAATTTCTTATGTTACAAGGAATTGAGAAGTATTATGATAATTTAAGAAAAATTATGTTCAATCGCTTAGCAAGTATATTCCGCGAGCGGGGTAAACTTCCACTACTCTCATGGGAGCGGGCCGTTCGCCTTGGCAAGATTTATTTATATATTATATGGTTCGGGTCATTCGACACTCGGTAGTGCACAGTATATTTTATACATATATATATGGATCGGGTCGTACGTTCTCGTGCATAACGATATTGGAACCACCTTACCTATTTTGTATTGTTTCACAGAATTAGAAGTTGAAAGGTTTAGATGAAAGAAATGACTTAGTTCTTACTTGAACAAAAGGATTGTTTACTTATTTCATGCTTTAAGTTCTATCGACATTGTATAATTCATGTTTAATTAGAACTTTATATTATTATATTGTTGGCCCGTAGTGAGTATCAAAGTGGATCCCTTGTCACTGCTTCTTCGAGGTTAGACTAGATACTTACTGGGTACATGTTGTTTATGTACTCACTCTAAACTTTTGCACTTAAATGTGCATGATTTGAGGCAGGTGCATATGGATATCAGTCTGGCGCGCACGCTTGACTTGCACTTCGAGACTTCACAGTGAGCCGTTTTCCGAGCCGTCCTGCAGCAGGTGGAGTATTCCTTTTGTTATATTTTCCGTCTATTCCCTTTTCAGACAGTAGACTAGTGTTCGTTTGTATATTCTACTAGACTTCCCATATACTTGTGACACCAGGTCTTGGCACACACTAGTAGACTTATGATTTTGGATCTATTTTATGAATTCGATTTGCACTTAGTTGCTTTCGTTTAGTTACTTTACATCTGTAAATTGCTAAAACTTTTTATCAGTGAGGAACGTTATTCACTTAGCAAACATATTAAAAGTGCAAACCACTAAATTGATCAGTGTTGGATTGCCTAACAACGGAGTTGGGCGCCATCACGGCCTATAATGAAATTGGGTCGTGACAACATGGTATCAGAGCAATAGGTTCACGTAGGTCTCACGAGTTATGGGTAGGCCTAATAGAGTCGTGCAGATCGATGCAGACACGTCCGTACTTATCTTTGAGAGGTTATAGGGTGTTAGGAAACTACCCTTTATTCATCTCCTATCATGCAGTTGATGGTGTACTAAGTTTCTTCTTTTACTCTCTCACAGATAGTGAGAACACGTACGACAGATGTTCCAGACACGGGAGGAGCTACTCCCCTGTTGCGAGAGGTAGATGCAGAGGTCGGGGGAGGGCACCAACCCGAGGCAGGGGACGAGGAAGTCCCAGAGTTGCCCCAGTTGTACCACCAGCGGATCCAGTGGAGGATCTCATTCTTTAGGAGCTAGCCCCGATAGATTTCACGTCAGCACCTGGCTTTCAGGAGGTCATAGGCCGTATGCTGCGGTTTATGGATTCTATGACCCGGGTTGGTTTATTTCAAGCAGACCCAGCCACATCTCAGTCTAGAGGGAGAGCACATACCCCTACTGCTCAGGCACCTGGGCATGCAGCTGTCGTATATCATACCCCGGGTACACTACCCGTGGGCAGGGCCCAGCCAGTTGCAGTGGATGTACTTGAGCCTAGACCAGCTGCGTCCGATGAGCCGCAGAAGCTCTTGGATAGATGGACTAGGCATCACCCTCCGGTCTTTGGGGTGAGTGACATGAGGATCCCCAGTACTTTATTGGTAGGTGCAGGGACAGACTGCACAACATGAGCATATTGGAGTCTCACAGGGTGGATTTCACTACCTTTCAGTTGGAGGGCATCGCACGTAGGTGGTGGAAGGCTTATCTTCTTGGCAGACCAGAAGATTCTCCTCCCATGACTTGGGACCAGTGCACCTACCTATTATTGGACAAGTATATTCCACCCTCCCAGAGGGAAGAGTTGCCGTGTAAGTTCGAGTGACTCGAGTAGGTTTAAATATCAATGACCGATTCTGAGGTGATATTCTCTGAGTTGTCTCGCCATGCGCATATGATACTTCATATTGAGGCGGAGCGAGTGTGGAGGTTAGTTGTGGGGTTGCACTCAGTTATTCAAGCTACTATGGCCCGGGAGGTTGAGATGGGGACTTCTTATCAGCTAGTAGTGGAGATTGCTCGGAGGATTGACGGTTACCGTTAGAAGGGTAGAGAGTAGATGCGGCGGTACAAGAGATCCTGTTTCTCTGGAGAGTTCAAGGGTGCCCCAGTTGGGGGCAGTGGTCATTTTGGGAGGGGTCAGCCTAGCAGGCCCCCATATCCGGCACCACCACCTCCTCGATGTGTTCTAGTGCGGCCCTATTGCAGTGCCATGCCGGAGAGTTCATACCGCCCGCCAGCTATTCAGGGTCCTTCCAATGGATACTTCGGCCATCAAGGTTCTTCCAGTGTCTATTTCAGTGCCATGCCAGAGAGTTCATCTCGCCTACCCGCTCTTCAGGGTTCTTCCGGTGGGTATTCAGGCAACCAGGGTCAGACTTCAGGGCAGCAGTCCACCGCTCTGAGAGGTTGTTTTGAGTGGGGGGATCGTAGTCACATGAAGAGATATTGCCCTAGACTTTGGGGCAAGGCAATGCAGCAGGGTCATTAGCCCAAGATTACAACTCCAGTAGCCACACCAGCCGTCCGGCTACCCAGAGGCCAAAGGCAGGTGGGTAGGGGCTATCCCAGGGGTGGAGGTCAGGCAGGCGGAGGCCAGCCAGGTGGTGCTCTAGCCAGATTTTGTGCTTTTGCAGCCAGACAAGATGTAGTGGCCTCAGATGTCGTGATCACAGATATTATCTCTGTCTGCGGTAGGGATGTTTCAGTATGATTTGATCCAGGATCTACCTATTCGTATGTGTCATCTCTATTTGCTCACTTGCTGGATATTCCTCGTGAGTCCTTGGGTACTCTCTTCTATGTGTCCACTCTTGTGGTCGATTCTGTTCTTTTGGATCTGATCTATCGGTCCTGTGTTGTTACATTCTGTGGTTATGAGACTAGAGCGGATCTTCTGTTACTTTATATGACCGACTTAGAGGTCATCTTGGGCATGGACTGGCTATCTCCATATCACTCCATCTTGGATTGCCATGCCAAGATTGTTACCTTAGCGATGCCAGAGTTGCCTAGATTTGAGTGGAAGGGTTCGTTTGTCAATACATCTAGTCAGGTCATCTCTTTTATGAAGGCTCCACACATGGTCGAGAATGGTCGTTTGGCTTATCAAGCCTATATTCAGGATACTACTGCAGAGTCCTTGGCGATTGATTCGGTACCAGTTGTCCGGGAGTTCTCCGATGTGTTTCCTTCTGATCTTCCAGGCAAGCCACCAGATCGCGAATCGATTTCTGTATTGATTTAGCTCCAGGTACACATCATATATCTATCCCACCAAACCGTATGGCTCCAAAAGAATTGAAGGAGTTAAAGGAACATCTTGAGGAGTTGCTAGCAAAGAGGTTCGTCTCTCCATGTGTATCACCTTGGGGTGTACCAATATTATTTGTGAAGAAGAAAGATGGGACTATGCAGATGTGCATTGATTATCGCCAACTGAACAAAGTCACCATTAAGAACAAGTACCTGTTTTCGCGTAATGATGATTTGTTTGACCAGTTGTAGGGTGCTAGGGTGTTCTCTAAGATTGAATTGAGATCAGGGTACCATAAGTTGAAGATTCGGGACTCAGATGTTCCAAAGACTATTTTCCATACTAGATATGGCCATTATGAGTTTCTAGTGACGTCCTTCGGTTTCACTAATGCCCCAGCGGCGTTTATGGACTTGTTAAACAGGGTGTGTTACATCCCGCATTTTCGTATGTTAAAGTTTCATTGTAAGTTCATCGACGTAAAGTTTGGGAATGAGATTATTTTGAGATTATAAGCATTATGCTATTTTGATAAGTGAGCAGTAACTTCGTGAAGGTGAGAGGTAAGCAAAATCGAAGAAAAGGGATTTCGTCAAAGTTTGACATTTTGGGATAAAATACGGCCTGAGCTAAAATACCTGGTATTTATGGACTAGTACCATACAAGGTACCACATGACCATGATAGTAAGGTGTATAAAGTATGTTAAAAGTGAGTAGTATTTTATGTAATGTTAGATAATTCTTAATTATGCGGGACTTTGGTTAATAATCGGGTAACGGGACATTACCTAATTACTTAATAAGCGGATCAAGGTTAACATTTCCCACCCCTCCCCCACGTGGCAGCAAGCCCCTTATTAAGCAAAGGTTAACATTTCCCACCCCTCCCCCACGTGGCAGCAAGCCCCTTATTAAGCAAATGACTCTAGGTCATTTCTTATTAGGTAGCATCCTAATACATTAGTTACAAGACACCTCAAACTTTAAGACTTTCAAAACAAACAATACTACAATTCAGACATGAGCTTTGTACATTTGTAACGTGAATCCTTGCAAATTCCTACAAAAGAATACTACAATCAGATTCTAACCTCATTCCTAATATTTTCAACACCAAGACATTTCAATCAGAAGAGAGAAACGTTAGCAATTCTTCTTGAAACCAAACGATTCCAACGAGATTTAGCAACGTAAATTTTTGCGGTTCTAAAGGAGTACTGTGCAACCTTTTCCAAGAACATCATACGGATTTTTTTCCTTACTTCATATTCAATTGAGTATTTCCTTTTTTCCAGTTATGAGAGCAGAGAATCTATATATACACTATTACAGTATTTTCATTACCATCGAGCTATAATCGATGGGCAGGCCCCTATTGGGCAACCTCTAATCAGATGGTAAGTTATATACCCAACCTACTGTGGCTGATTGCCTATGAGCGAGCCCAGTTGTCCGAGATACAGAGCCTTATGGCCGAGCACCTATGAGCGAGCCTACTACGACAGAGGAGTTATATATATATATCGAGCCTTATAGGGCTGGACAACTATTTTACTTACTATATTGAGAGAATTGAGTCAGTATCAGCAGGTAAGCATATCTTCGGATTATCTTTGACACCCAGTTACTTTCAGTTATTATATTATCAGTTCAGATTCAAATTTCAGTATATTTCCTTACATACTCGGTACATTATTTGTACTGACGTCCCTTTTGCCTGGGGACGCTGTGTTTCATGCTCGCAGGTCTCGATAGACAGGTCGGGAATCCTCCAAGTAGGCGACCAGCTCAGCAAAAGATATTGATGCACTCCATTTGCTCCAGAGTTGCTTGTTTGGTTAGTATTATTTAGATTAGTATTGTATGGTATGGCGGGGCTCTGTCCCTACCTGTATGACAATTATGTATTCTTAGAGGCTTGTAGATAGATGTCATGTACGTAAAATATTGTATGGCCTTGTTAGCCTATGTTCAATATACGAATGGTTTGTTTGGTCTTATTGGCCCTTATGTCTTATGTATAAGTTGGTGTCACATGTTGTATTCTACCTAGCTCACGACATCCTCTCCGGCTCAGTTATCTATAATAGTATGATACGAAAAGATATGTTATGTTGGTACTCGGCTGAGTAAGGTAATGGATTTCTATCGCGGCCCATCGGTTTGGGTCGTGACAAAAGTGGTATCACAGCAGTTCTGTCCTAGGGAGCCTACAAGCTATTTCTAGTAGAATCTTGTTTATGGGTGTGTCGTGCACCACAATTATAAGCAGGAGGCTACAGGGCATTTAGGACTGTCACTCTTTTTTCTTACTCTAGATCGTGTGGTAGAGCTCATTTATAAGAATTCAAATTTCTAGATTTCATTTTATCCGTAATATGACGATACCTCCAGTTGGTAAGAGATTGAATGCGGATATGGAAGAGTTGAGTCAGAGAAACTCGATTTTTCATGATGAATGAGGAAATGTAAGGTCTTCAGTAGATCATGTGTGTACGAAGACGTTTAAGTCTCTTGATAAGGAGCCTTAAGGCAAGGATATCTATCTACCCCTATGGTGAAAGGCAATCAGAGATTCAGATGATAGTACAAGTGTCAACAAGTAAAGGAAGCATGGTGAAGAAGGGTACGAGGCGCCCAGTTAATGAAGACTATCATTATTTACCATTCAGGACCGGAGATATAAGAATTTTGAGTCCTTCAACTGTAGAAGGGGTATGTACAAATGGCCACACCCATCTCATTTATGTCCTATGTAAGTTAACAAAAGTAGTATAACAGAAAGACGGATATCAGGATCTGGCTTGGGTTAGAGTGACCCAAAATGGGGGATGGAATGTTTGCGTTTGTTGACATTTTCCAAAGATAGTGCAAATATGCTAATAGATCTCCTTGTGAGGCACCCAGATGGTGTACTCTAAAATAGTACAGTTAGATATCAGTATTACAAAGATAGGTACTGGAAGACTTGAAAGGGATAAATATTACCTTAGTATGGCTCCCGTCCCTAGTAGAGAAAGAATGTTAAGTGTTACATAGTCTATAATCGAGGGAAGGAAAAGATGAGAGGTGCCAGGCCTGGAGACAATAAAAACGTATAGGCCATAAAGTTGTATCCTCATTTTGATAAATAAGTTTGTGACTCCAATGCGGTTGTCAGGAGGAAAAGTTAGACCCCAAAGTAATAGAAATCCGTATGGGCTGGTGAACAAGACAAAATAAACATGGATTAGGGATTGAGTGATTTAATAATGGTCAACATCATGAGCATTTCAGATTTCGTTAAAAAAATAATAGAATAGAAAACAAAAGAAGATTCATGAAAGATTCAGAGAATGGTCATTTAGGAAGACACTTCCCCAAAGCAAGTAATGTGAGCAAAGTTAAGGTTAAGATATTGTATGTGCCAGTTATACTAGGTGGCACCCTCACGAGTAAGGGAAGTTTTTATCCTTGGTACAGAAGGATCACCGCAAAGCGAGTAAAGGTCATCGATGATGTGAGAAGACGCCAAAGATAAAGAGGTAAAACATCTATAGGTAGATTGTCATAGCGCTAAATATTAGTACTCCTCTAAAGGGGAAATATGGAGTGATGTGGCATTAAGTCATAATTAAGTGGTGATAGTAATTACGGAATGGTAAAGGAAGAATGCGATAAAACGAAAAAGGGATGAGATTGCACTTATTCAAAGCCTACAGATATGCTACGATTCTAGAACTTTATGCAAACACGACGTCAAGGAGAGAAAGTGAGGGTTCCTGCCCGAGATGATATTGATGAATAAGGAGCCAGTGTGAGAGGTAAGTTAAGACAAAGGAAATAATCCAAGAACGACTACGCGAAATATTGTTATGAGAATGGGCCAACGACAGTTAGCAGTTGATTCAGGAAGAGCCTAGTTATGGCTAGACAAGTGGTTATAGACATGTCAACAGATCGTGCAAGATAAACGTAGTGAACCCCAACATGGGAAATTCAGTCTCGCATAAATGACATTGTGATGCTTGAGAAATATTCAGATAGGAGTAGTTAAAGGCACCGTACGAGTGTTACGGAAATAAAATAGAGTCTCACTGGGAAGACAGTCAAAGCTTCAGTTCAGAAGTAACTGTACGAGCAGATAAGTGTGAAGGTAAGTAGCCACGGATAATTATAGGCGGGGGAGGACATCAAAAAACCTTTCGCCGAGTATACGATATAATAAGTTCGCATCTTTACAAGAGTCAGAGGGTCCTCCCTAAGTACGACAACGAAAGACTAGCTGAGGAAATAAGGAAGAAGGCTTCAAACTAGCACAGTAACTTGAAGAAGCAATTGTCTTGTAATAGCAGTCTCATTACAACATTGTATGCACTCCATACAAAAGTGGCACCTACTGGAGCTAATGAGTGGGAAATGAAACCAAAAGTAATATTCGAGACCATGTAAGTTGCACAAAGATTTTGGAATCTGTGGGAACTAAGATAAGCTAAGTATACATGCATAGAGGAGCCGAAAAACCAGGAAAAGTAATAGCTTGCGCACTTAAGACTTCAGAATGATATCCATGCAACATATATGTTGACATTTATATAGCCGTAGAAGACTCCGGTATAAGTTAAAAGAAAGAATTGAGCCTAGGGCATAGACAAAGAACTGAATTGTAAGAAGATTGTATGATAGATATTCCATAGAGCCCATGAAAGGCTAAAGTAATAACTAATACCAGGAGCCGTAATCGGAAGATAGCTTAAGCCTACATAAAGGGTGATCAGAAGGAAGAGGAAACTAAAGAGTTACATCAACCAAGTAAGCATATCTTTGGATTATCTTTGACTCCCAGTAACTTTCAGTTATTATATTATCAGTTCAGTTTCAGCTTTTAGTATATTGCCTTACATACTCGGTACATTATTTGTACTGACGTCCCTTTTGCCTGGGGACGCTGTGTTTCATGCCCGCAGCTCTCGATAGACAGGTCGAGAGTCCTCCAAGTAGGTGACCAGCTCAGCAAAAGATATTGATGCACTCCATTTGCTCCAGAGTTACTTGTTTGGTCAGTATGATTTTGATTTGTATTGTTTGGTATGGCGAGGCTCTGTCCCTACCTGTATGACAATTATGTATTCTTAGAGGCTTGTAGACAGATGTCATGTACGTAAAAGATTGTATGGCCTTAACGGCCTATGTTCAGTATACGAATGGTTAGTTTGGTCTTATAGGCCCTTATGTCTTATGTATAAGTTGGTGTCACGTGTTGTATTCTACCTAGCTCACGGCATCCTCTCCAGCTCAGTTATCTATAATAGTATGATAAGAAAATATATGTTATGTTGGTACTCGACTGAGTAAGGTACTGGGTTCCCGTCGCGGCGCATCGGTTTGGGTCGTGACAAAAGTGGTATCACAGCAGTTCTATCCTAGGGAGCCTACAAGTTGTGTCTAGTAGAATCTTGTTTATGGGTGTGTCGTGCACCACACTTATAAGTAGGAGGCTACAGGGCATTTAGGACTTTCACTATTGTTTCTTACTCTAGATCGTGTGGTAGAGCTCATTTATAAGAATTCTAATTCCTAGCTTTCATTTTATCTGTAATATGACGATACCTCCAGTTGGTAAGAGATTGAATGCAGATATGGAAGAGTTGTGTCAGAGGAACTCAATTTTTTATGATGAATGAGGAAATGTAAGGTCTTCAGTATATCATGTGTGTACTACATGCAAGTCTCTTGATAAGGAGCCTTAAGGCAAGGATATCTATCTACCCCTATGGTGAAAGGCAATCAGAGATTCAGAAGGTAGTACAAGTCTCAACAAGTAAAAGAAGCATGGCGAAGATGGGTACGAGGCGCCCAGTTAATGAAGACTATCATTATTTACCATTCAGGACGAGAGATATAAGAATTTTGAGTTACCTTCAACAGGAGCAGGGGTATGTATAAGTGGCCACACCAATCTCATTTATGTCCTATGGAAGTTAACAAAAGTTAACTTCCATAGGTGGGTTGCTCTGATGGTAAGCACCCTCCACTTCCAACCAAGAGGTTGTGAGTTCGAGTCACCCCAAGAGCAAGGTGGGGAGTTCTTGGAGGGAAGGATGCCGAGGGTCATTTGGAAACAGCCTCTCTACCCCAGAGTAGGGGTAAGGTCTGCGTACACACTACCCTCCTCAGACCCCACTAGTGGGATTATACTGGGTTGTTGTTGTTGTTGGAAGTTAACAAAAGTAGTACAACAGAAGGGCGGATATCTGGATCTGGCTGGGGTTAGAGTGACCCAAAATGAGGGATGGAATGTTAGCGTTAGTTGACATTTTTGAAGAATAGTGCAAATATGCTAATAGATCTCCTTGTGAGGCACCCAGATGGTGCACTCTAAAATAGTACAGTTAGATATGAGTATTACAAAGATAGGTACTGGAAGCCTTGAAAGGGATAAATATTATCTTAGTATGGCTCCCGTCCCTAGTAGAGAGAGAATGTTAAGTGTTACATAGTCTATAATCGAGGGAAAGAAAAGATGAGAGGTGCCAGTCCTAGAGACAACAAAAGAGTATAGGCCATAAGGTTGTATCCTCATTTCGATAAATAAGTTTGTGGCTCCAACACGGTTGTCAAGAGGAATAGTTAGAACAGAAAGTAATAGAAATCCGTATGGGCTGGCGAACAAGACAAACTAAACATGGATTAGGGATTGAGTGATTTGATAATGGTCGACATCATGAGCATTTCAGATTTCGTTACAAAAATAATAGAATAGACAACAAAAGAAGATTCATGAAAGATTCAGAGAATGGTCATCCAGGAAGACACTTTCCTAAAGCAAGCAATGTGAGCAAAGTTAAGCTTAAGGTACTGTATGTGCCAGTTATACTAAGTGTCACCCTCACGAGTAAGGGAAGTTGTTATCCTTGGTACAGAAGGATCACCGCAAAGCGAATAAAGGTCATCGATGATGTGAGAACACACCAAAGATAAAGAGGTAAAACATCTATAGGTAGATCATTATAGCGCTAAATATTAGTACTCCTCTAAAGGGGGGAATATGGAGTGATGTGGCATTAAGTCAGAATTAAGTGGTTATAGTAATTATGGAATGGTAAAGGAAGAATGCGATAAAATGCAAAAGGGTGAGATTGCACTTATTCAAAGCCTACATATATGCTACGATTCTAGAACATTATGCAAACACGACATCAAGGAGAGGAAGTGAGGGTTCCTTCCCGAGATGATATTGATGAATAAGGAGCCAGTGCGACAGGTAAGTTAAGGCAAAGGAAATAATCCAAGAAAGACTGCGCAGAATATTGATATGAGAATGGGCCAACGACTAGTTAGCAGTTGATTCAGGAAGAGCCTAGTTATGGCTAGACATGAGGTTATAGACATATCAATAGATCGTGCAAGATAAACGTAGTGAACCCCAACATGGGAAATTCAGTCTCGCAGAAATGACATTGTGATCCTTGAGAAATATAAAGATAGGAGTAGTTAAAGGCACCGTACGAGTGTTATGGAAATAAAAGAGAGTCTCGCTGGGAAGACAGCCAAAACTTCAGTTCAGAAGTAACCATACGAGCACATAAGTGTGAAGGTAAGTAACCACGGATAATTATAGGCAAGGGAGGACATCAAAAAACTTTTCGCCGAGTATACGATATAATAAGTTCGCATCTTTACAAGAGTCAGACGGTCCTCCCTAAGTACGACAACAAAAGACTAGCTGAGGAAATAAGGAAGAAGGCTTCAACCTAGCACAGTAACTTGAAGAAGAAATTGTCTTGTAATAGCAGTCTCATTACAACATTGTATGCACTCCATATGAAAGTGGCACCTATCGGAGCTAATGAGTGGGAAATGAAACCAAAAGTAATATTCGAGACCATGTGAGTTGCACAAAGATTTTGGCATCTGTGGGAACTAAGATAAGCTAATTATACACGCATAGAGGGGCCGAAAGACCAAGAAAAGTAATAGCTTACGTTTAAAGGAAGCTCGGAAGGAACAAAAGGGATTATGCACTTAAGACTTCAGAGTGATATCCATGCAACATATATGTTGACATTTATACAGCAGTAGAAGACTCCGGTATAAGTTAAAAGAAAGAATTGAGCCTAGGGCATAGACAAAGGATTGAATTGTCAGAAGATTGTATGATAGATATTCCATAAAGCCCATGAAAGGCTAAAGTAATAACTAATACCAGGAGCCGTAAATAGGAAGATAGCTTAAGCCTACCTAAAGGGTGATCAGAAGGAAGAGGAAACTAAAGAGTTACATCAACCAAGTAAGCATATCTTCGGATTATGTTTGACTCCCAGTAACTTTTCGTTATTATATTTTCAGTTCAGTTTCAGCTTTTGGTATATTGCCTTACATACTCGGTACATTATTTGTACTGACGTCCCTTTTGCCTGGGGACGCTGTGTTTCATGCCCGCAGGTCTCGATAGACAGGTCGAGATTCCTCCAAGTAGGTGACCAACTCAGCAAAAGATATTGATGCACTCCATTTGCTCCAGAGTTGCTTGTTTGGTCAGTATGATTTTGATTTGTATTGTTTGGTATGGCGGGGCTCTGTCCCTACCTGTATGAAAATTATGTATTCTTAGAGGCTTGTAGACAGATGTCATGTACGTAAAAGATTGTATGGCCTTGTCAGCCTATGTTCAGTATACGAATGGTTAGTTTGGTCTTATAGGCCCTTATGTCTTATGTATAAGTTGGTGTCACATGTTGTATTCTACCTAGCTCACGGCATCCTCTCCGGCTCAGTTATCTATAATTGTATGATACGAAAAGATATGTTATGTTGGTACTCGACTGAGTAAGGTACTGGGTTTCCGTCGCTGCGCATCGGTTTGGGTCGTGACAAACGTGGTATCACAGCAGTTCTGTCTTAGGGAGCCTACAAGCTGTGTCTAGTAGAATCTTGTTTATGGGTGTGTCATGCACCACACTTATAAGCGGGAGGCTATAGGGCATTTAGGACTAGCACTCTTTTTTCTTACTCTAGATCGTGTGGTAGTGCTCATTTATAAGAATTCAAATTTCTAGCTTTCATTTTATCCGTAATATGACGATACCTCCAGTTGGTAAGAGATTGAATGCAGATATGGAAGAGTTGAGTCAGAGGAACTTGATTTTTCATGATGAATGAGGAAATGTAAGGTCTTTAGTAGATCATGTGTGTACTAAGACGTGTAAGTCTCTTGATAAGGAGCCTTAAGGCAAGGATATCTATCTACCCCTATGGTCAAAGGCAATCAGAGATTTAGAAGATAGTACAAGTGTCAACAAGTAAAAGAAGCATGGTGAAGAAGGGTACGAGGCGCCCAGTTAATGAAGACTATCATTATTTACCATTCAGGACCAGAGATATAAGAATTTTGAGTCCTTCAACTGTAGAAGGGGTATGTACAAATGGCCACACCCATCTCATTTATGTCCTATGTAAGTTAAAAAAAGTAGTATAACAGAAAGACGGATATCAGGATCTGGCTTGGGTTAGAGTGACCCAAAATGGGGGATGGAATGTTTGCGTTTGTTCACATTTTCCAAAGATAGTGCAAATATGCTAATAGATCTCCTTGTGAGGCACCTAGATGGTGCACTCTAAAACAGTACAGTTAGATATGAGTATTACAAAGATAGGTACTGGAAGCCTTGAAAGGGATAAATATTATCTTAGTATGGCTTCCGTCCCTAGTAGAGAGAGAATGTTAAGTGTTACATAGTATATAATCGAGGGAAGGAAAAGATGAGAGGTGCCCGGCCTGGAGACAACAAAAGTGTATAGGCCATAAGGTTGTATCCTCATTGCGATAAATAAGTTCGTGACTCCAAAGCGGTTGTCAGGAGGAAAAGTTTGACCCCAAAGTAATAGAAATCTGTATGGGCTGGCGAACAAGACAAACTAAACATGGATTAGGGACTGAGTGATTTGATAATGGTCGACATCATGAGCATTACAGATTTCGTTACAAAAATAATAGAATAGACAACAAAAGAAGATTCATGAAAGATTCAGAGAATGGTCATTCAGGAAGACACTTCCCTAAAGCAAGCAATGTGAGCAAAGTTAAGCTTAAGATACTGTATGTGCCAGTTGTACTTAGTGTCACCCTCACGCGTAAGGGAAGTTGTTATCCTTGGTACAGAAGGATCACCGCAAAGTGAGTAAAGGTCATCGATGATGTGAGAAGACGCCAAAGATAAAGAGGTAAAACATCTATAGGTAGATCGTCATAGCTCTAAATATTAGTACTCCTCTAAGGGGGGAATATGGAGTGATGTGGCATTAAGTCAGAATTAAGTGGTTATAGTAATTATGGAATGGTAAAGGAAGAATGCGATAAAATGAAAAAGGGATGTGATTGCTCTTATTCAAAGCCTACATATATGCTATGATTCTAGAACATTATGCAAACACGACGTCAAGGAGAGGAAGTGAGGGTTACTGCCCGAGATGATATTGATGAATAAGGAGGCGGTGCGAATGGTTAGTTAAGATAAAGGAAATAATCCAAGAAAGGCTGCGCGGAATATTGATATGAGAATGGGCCAACGACTAGTTAGCAGTTGATTCAGGAAGAGCCTAGTTATGGCTAGACATGAGGTTATAGACATATCAACAGATCGTGCAAGATAAACGTAGTGAACCCCAACATGGGAAATTCAGTCTCGCAGAAATGACATCGTGATCCTTGAGTAATATAAAGATAGGAGTAGTTAAAGGCACCGTACGAGTGTTACGGAAATAAAAGAGAGTCTCACTGGGAAGACAGTCAAAACTTCAGTTTAGAAGTAACCGTACGAGCACATAAGTGTGAAGGTAAGTAACCACTGATAATTATAGGCAACGGAGGACATCAAAACACTTTTCACCGAGTATACGATATAATAAGTTCGCATCTTTACAAGAGTCATAGGGTCCTCCCTAAGTACGACAACGAAAGACTAGCTGAGGGAATAAGGAAGAAGGCTTCAACCTAGCACAGTAACTTGAAGAAGCAATTGTCTTGTAATAGCAGTCTCACTACAACATTGTATGCACTCCATACGAACGTGGCACCTATCGGAGCTAATGAGCGGGAAATTAAACCAAAAGTAATATTCGATACCATGTGAGTTGCACAAAAATTTTGGCATCCGTGGGAACTAACATAAGCTATGTATACACGCATAAAGGGGCCGAAAGACCAGGAAAAGTAATAGCTTGCATTTAAAGGAAGCTCGGAAGGAACAAAAGGGATTATGCACTTAAGAGTTCAGAGTGATATCCATGCAACATATATGTTAACATTTATATAGCCGTAGAAGACTCCGGTATAAGTTAAAAGAAAGAAGATTGTATGATAGATATTCCATATAGCCCATGAAAGGCTAAAGTAATAACTAATACCAGGAGCCATAAATCGGAAGATAGCTTAAGCCTACATAAAGGGTGATCATAAGGAAGTGGAAACTAAAGAGTTACATCAACCAAGTAAGCATATCTTCAGATTATCTTTGACTCCCAGTAACTTTCAGTTATTATATTATCAGTTCAGTGTCAGCTTTTAGTATATTGCCTTACATACTCGGTACATTATTTGTACTAACGTCCCTTTTTCCTGGGGACACTGTGTTTCATGCCCGCAGGTCTCGATAGACAGGTCGAGAGTCCTCCAAGTAGGTGACCAGCTCAGCAAAAGATATTGATGCACTCCATTTGCTCCAGAGTTGCTTGTTTGGTCAGTATAATTTTGATTTGTATTGTTTGGTATGGCGGGGCTCTGTCCCTACCTGTATGACAATTATGTATTCTTAGAGGCTTATAGACAGTTGTCATGTACGTAAAAGATTGTATGGCCTTGTCGGCCTATGTTCAGTATACGAATGGTTAGTTTGGTCTTATAGGCCCTTATGTCTTATGTATAAGTTGGTGTCACGTGTTGTATTCTACCTAGATCACGGCATCCTCTCCGGCTCAGTTATCTATAATAGTATGATACGAAAAGCTATGTTATGTTGGTACTCGGCAGAGTAAGGTACTGGTTTCCCGTCGCGGCCCATCGGTTTGGTTCGTGACAAAAGGTGTATCACAGTAGTTTTGTCCTATGGAGCCTACAAGCTGTGTCTAGTAGAATCTTGTTTATAGGTGTGTCATGCACCACACTTATAAGCAGGAGGCTACAGGGCATTTAGGACTGTCACTCTTTTTTCTTACTCTAGATCGTGTGGTAGAGCTCATTTATAAGAATTCTAATTCCTAGCTTTCATTTTATCCGTAATCTGACGATACCTCTAGTTGGCAAGAGATGGAATGCGGATATGGAAGAGTTGAGTCAGAGGAACTCGATTTTTCATAATGAATGAGGAAATGTATGGTCTTCAGTAGATCATGTGTGTACGAAGACGTGTAAGTCTCTTGATAAGGAGCCTTAAGGCAAGCATATCTATCTATCCCTATTGTGAAAGGCAATCAGAGATTCAGAAGATAGTACAAGTCTCAACAAGTAGAAGAAGCATGGTGAAGAAGGTTACGAGGCGCCCAGTTAATGAAGACTATCATTATTTACCATTCAGGACCGGAGATATAAGAATTTTGAGTTACCTTTAACTGTAGAAGGGGTACGTACAAATGGCCACACCAATCTCATTTATGTCCTATGGAAGTTAACAAAAGTAGTATAACAGAAGGACGGATATTAGGATCTGGCTGGGGTTAGAGTGACCCCAAATAGGGGATGGAATGTTTGCGTTAGTTGACATTTTTGAAAGATAGTGCAAATATGCTAATAGATATCCTTGTGAGGCACCCAGATGGTGCACTCTAAAACAGTACAGTTAGATATGAGTATTACAAAGATAGGTGCTGGAAGCCTTGAAAGGGATAAATATTATCTTAGTATGGCTTCCGTCCCTAGTAGAGAGAGAATGTTAAGTGTTACATAGTCTATAATCGAGGGAAGGAAAAGATGAGAGGTGCCTGGCCTGGAAACAACAAAAGAGTATAGGCCATAAGGTTGTATCCTCATTTCGATAAATAAGTTCGTGGCTCCAACACGGTTGTCAAGAGGAATAGTTAGACCCTAAAGTAATAGAAATCCGTATGGGCTGGCGAACAAGACAAACTAAACTTGAATTAGGGACTGAGTGATTTGATAATGGTCCACATCATGAGCATTTCAGATTTCATTATAAAAATAATAGAATAGACAACAAAAGAATATTCATGAAAGATTCAGAGAATGGTCATTCAGGAAGACACTTCCCTAAAGCAAGCATTGTGAGCAAAGTTAAGCTTAAGATACTGTATGTGCCAGTTATACTAAGTGTCACCCTCACGAGTAAGGGAAGTTGTTATCCTTGGTACAGAAGGATCTCCGCAAAGCGAGTAAAGGTCATCAATGATGTGAGAAGACGCCCAAGATAAAGAGGTAAAACATCTATAGGTAGATCGTCATAGCGCTAAATATTAGTACTCCTCTAAGGGGGGAATATGGAGTGATGTGGCATTAAGTCAGAATTAAGTGGTTATAGTAATTATGGAATGGTAAAGGAAGAATGCGATAAAATGAAAAAGGGATGTGATTGCTCTTATTCAAAGCCTACATATATGCTATGATTTTAGAACATTATGCAAACACGACGTCAAGGAGAGGAAGTGAGGGTTCCTGCCCGAGATGATATTGATGAATAAGGAGGCGGTGCGAATGGTTAGTTAAGATAAAGGAAATAATCCAAGAAAGACTGCGCGGAATATTGATATGAGAATGGGCCAACGACTAGTTAGCAGTTGATTCAGGAAGAGCCTAGCTATGGCTAGACAAGAGGTTATAGACATATCAATAGATCGTGCAAGATAAACGTAGTGAACCCCAACATGGGAAATTCAGTCTCGCAGATTTGCCATCGTGATCCTTGAGAAATATTGAGATAGGAGTAGTTAAAGGCACCGTAAGAGTTATACGGAAATAAAAGAGAGTCTCACTGGGAAGACAGTCAAAACTTCAGTTCAGAAGTAACCGTACGAGCACATAAGTGTGAAGGTAAGTAACCACGGATAATTATAGGCGAGGGAGGACATCAAAAAACTTTTCGTCGAGTATACGATATAATAAGTTCGCATCTTTACAAGTGTCAGAGGGTCCTCCCTAAGTACGACAACGAAAGACTAGCTGAGGAAATAAGGAAGAAGGCTTCAACCTAGCATAGTAACTTGAAAAAGCAATTGTCTTGTAATAGCAGTCTCACTACAACATTGTATACACTCCATACGAAAGTGGCACCTATCGGTGCTAATGAGTGGGAAATGAAACCAAAGTTATTATTCGAGACCACGTGAGTTGCACAAAAAATTTTGGCATCTGTGGGAACTAAGATAAGCTAAGTATACACGCATAGAGGGGCCGAAAGAACAGGAAACGTAATAGCTTACGTTTAAAGGAAGCTCGGAAGGAACAAAAGGGATTATGCACTTAAGACTTCAGAGTGATATCCATGCAACATATATGTTGACATTTATATAACCGTAGAAGACTCCGGTATAAATTAAAAGAAAGAATTGAGCCTAGGGCATAGACAAAGGATTGAATTGTCAGAAGATTGTATGATAGATATTCCATAGAGCCCATGAAAGGCTAAAGTACTAACTAATACCAGGAGCCGTAAATCGAAAGATAGCTTAAGCCTACATAATGGGTGATCAGAAGGAAGTGGAAACTAAAGAGTTACATCAACCAAGTAAGCATATCTTCGGATTATCTTTGACTCCCAGTTACTTTCAGTTATTATATTATCAGTTCAGTTTCAGCTTTTAGTATATTGCCTTACATACTCGATACATTATTTGTACTGACATCCCTTTTGCCGGGGGACGCTGTGTTTCATGCCCGCAGGTCTCGATAGACAGGTCGAGAGTCTTCCAAGTAGGCGACCAGCTCAGCAATAGATATGGATGCACTCCATTTGCTCCAGAGTTGCTTGTTTGGTCAGTATGATTTAGATTTGTATTGTTTGGTATGGCGGGGCTCTGTCCCTACGTGTATGACAATTATGTATTCTTAGAGGCTTGTAGATAGATGTCATGTATGTAAAAGATTGTATGGCCTTGTCGGCCTATCTTTAGTATACGAATGGTTAGTTTGGTCTTATAGGCCCATTTGTCTTATGTATAAGTTGGTGTCACATGTTGTATTCTACCTAGCTCACGGCATCCTCTTCGGCTCAGTTATCTATAATAGTATGATACGAAAAGATATGTTATGTTGGTACTCGGCTGAGTAAGGTACTGCGTTCCCGTCGCGGCCCATCGGTTTGGGTCGTGACAAAATTGGTATCACAACAGTTCTGTCCTAGGGAGCCTACAAGCTGTGTCTAGTAGAATCTTGTTTATAGGTGTGTCGTGCACGACACTTATAAGCAGGAGGATACAGGGCATTTAGGACTGTCACTCTTTTTTCTTACTCTAGATCGTGTGGTAGAGCTCATTTATAAGAATTCAAATTCCTTCTTTCATTTTATCCGTAATATGACAATACCTCCAGTTGGTAAGAGATTGAATGCGGATATGGAAGAGTTGAGTCAGAGGAACTCGATTTTTCATGATGAATGAGGAAATGTAAGGTCTTCAGTAGATCATGTGTATACTAAGATGTGTAAGTCTCTTGATAAGGAGCCTTAAGGTAAGGATATCTATCTACCCCTATGGTGAAAGGCAATTAGAGATTCAGAAGATAGTACAAGTCTTAACAAGTAAAAGAAGCATGGTGAAGAAGCGTACGAGGCGCCCAGTTAATGAAGACTATCATTATTTACCATTCAGGAAGGGAGATATAAGAATTTTGAGTTACCTTCAATGGTAGCAGGGGTATGTACAAATGGCCACACCCATCTC
The DNA here is from genome assembly GCA_000715115.1 of Nicotiana otophora. Classification (NCBI taxonomy): domain Eukaryota; kingdom Viridiplantae; phylum Streptophyta; class Magnoliopsida; order Solanales; family Solanaceae; genus Nicotiana; species Nicotiana otophora. The sequence continues at coordinate 41,667 of AWOL01S0032737.1, forward strand.
ATTTATGTCCTATGGAAGTTAACAAAAGTAGTATAACAGAAGGATGGATATCAGGATCTGGCTACGGTTAGAGTGACCCAAAATGGGGGATGGAATGTTTGCGTTAATTGACATTTTCGAAGGATAGTGCAAATATGATAATAGATCTCCTTGTGAGGCACTCAGATGGTGCACTCTAAAATAGTACAGTTAGATAAGAGTATTACAAAGATAGGTACTGGAAGCCTTGAAAGGGATAAATATGATCTTAGTATGGCTCCCATCCCTAGTAGAGAGAGAATGTTAAGTGTTACATAGTCTATAATCGAGGGAAGGAAAAGATGGGAGGTGCCAGGCCTGGAGAAAACAAAAGAGTATAGGCCATAAGGTTGTATCCTCATTTCGATAAATAAGTTCGTAACTCCAACGCGGTTGTCAGGAGGAAAAGTTATACCCCAAAGTAATAGAAATCCGTATGGGCTGGCGAACAAGACAAACAAAACATGGATTAGGGACTGAGTAATTTGATAAAGGTCGACATCATGAGAATTTCAGATTTTGTTACAAAAATAATAGAATAGACAACAAAATAAGATTCATGAAAGATTCAGAGAATGGTCATTCAGGAAGACACTTCCCGAAAGCAAGTAATGTGAGCAAAGTTATGACTTAAGGTACTGTATGTGCCAGTTATACTAAGTGTCACCCTCACGCGTAAGGGAAGTTGTTACCCTAGGTGCAGAAGGATCACCGCAAAGTGAGTAAAGGTCATCGATAATGTGAGAAGACGCCAAAGATAAAGAGGTAAAACATCTATAGGTAGATCGTCATAGTGCTAAATATTAGTACTCCTCTAAGGGGGGAATATAGAGTGATGTGGCATTAAGTCAGAATTAAGTGGTTATAGTAATTATGGAATGGTAAAGGAAGAATAAGATAAAATGAATAAGGGATGAGATTGCACTTATGCAAAGCCTACTTATATGCTACGATTATATAACATTATGCAAAAACGACGTCAAGGAGAGGAAGTGAGGGTTCCTGCCCGAGATGATATTGATGAATAAGGAGCCAGTGCGAGAGGTAAGTTAAGACAAAGGAAATAATCCAAGAAAGACTATGCGGAATATTGTTATGAGAATGGGACGACGACTAGTTAGCAGTTGATTCAGGAAGAGCCTAGTTATGGCTAGACAAGAGGTTATAGACATATCAACAGATCGTGCAAGATAAACGTAGTGAACCCCAACATGGGAAATTCAGTCTCGCAGAAATGACATCATGATCCTTGAGCAATATTCAGATAGGAGTAGTTAAAGGCACCGTACGAGTGTTACGGAAATAAAAGAGAGTCTCACTGGGAAGACAGTCAAAACTTTAGTTCAAAAGTAACCGTACGAGCACATAAGTGTGAAGGTAAGTAACCACGGATAATTATAGGCGAGGGAGGACATCAAAAAACTTTTCGCCGAGTATACGATATAATAAGTTTGCATCTTTACAAGAGTCAGAGGGTCCTCCCTAAGTACGACAACGAAAGACTAGCTGAGGAAATAAGGAAGAAGGCTTCAACCTAGCACAGTAACTTGAAGAAGAAATTGTCTTGTAATAGCAGTCTCACTACAACATTGTATGCACTCCATACGAAAGTGGCACCTATCGGAGCTAATGAGCAAGAAAGGAAACCAAAAGTAATATTCGAGACCATGTGAGTTGCACAAAAATTTTGGCATCTGTGGGAACTAAGATAAGCTAAGTATACACGCATAGAGGGGCCGAAAGACCAGGAAAAGTAATAGCTTACGTTTAAAGGAAGCTCGGAAGGAACAAAAGGGATTATGCACTAAAGACTTTAGAGTGATATCCATGCAACATATTTGTTGACATTTATATAGCCGTAGAAGACTCTGGTATAAGTTAAAACAAAAGAATTGAGCCTAGGGCATAGATAAAGGATTGAATTGTCAGAAGATTGTATGATAGATATTCCATAGAGCCCATGAAAGGCTAAAGTAATAACTAATACCAGGAGCCGTAAATCGAAAGATAGCTTAAGCCTACATAAAGGGTGATCAGATGGAATAGAAAACTAAAGAGTTACATCAACCAAGTAAGCATATCTTTGGATTATCTTTGACTCCCAGTTACTTTCAGTTATTATATTATCAGCTCAGTTTCAGCTTTCAGTATATTGCCTTACATACTCGGTACATTATTTGTATTGACGTCCCTTTTGCTTGAGGATGCTGTGTTTCATGCCCGCAGGTCTCGATAGACAGGTCGAGAGTCCTCCAAGTAGGCGACCAGCTCAGCAAAAGAAATTGATGCACTCCATTTGCTCTAGAGTTGCTTGTTTGGTCAGTATGATTTAGATTTGTATTGTTTGGTATGGCGGGGCTCTGTCCCTACCTGTATGAGATTAAATTACCCACGTAAGTTGAATCACATTAGTATGCTATGAAATATGGTTATTGAAGTATGCTTTCGCCCCTAGGTCGATCGGTCTAATCTCTTCAGATGCTTCCCCAATGAGACGTGAGCCCTAGTGACAATTTATTATGTAAGACATTTCAAGTTATCGGTGGTACATTGTAGATCAATATTGATGTGAATAAACAATGGATGGACAAAAGTCACAAATTATGAGATACGATTAGGCCACCATTCTTACGATGAACAGTAATGACGAAGCATTAAAGGACTTAGATTTATACATATAGGATACGCACGAGAGTAACCTGGAGTTTGGTTGCAAACCTCCGTAACGATAAATCAAAGTAAGAGTTATGACAGTGAATTCATACACATGGATAAACGGACCTATGAAATAAGGTATAACAATATTCGTCAGTCCAACAAAGTACCGAGCAAAGAACATCAGTATACTCATATATGCCTAGAGGGACATCTTATCAAGCTATGTATATGTTTATGAAGTGAAGCCTAGAGATTGGCTAAAAGCTTAATGAAAAAAAAGAGAGAAGAGTCGCATAGTCAAACTTATAAGTTCAGAGTCGTATAGGGTGCATGACAGAAGGTAGCAATAGTTACAGGATTGGAAGGATTCCGACCACAAGTCATGGTATAAGAAAGAGCCCTACAGGGGGGAATGCCCAGGCCCTTGGATTTATTCACAGAACAGTTGCCTAGATGGTAAGGAGAGTACTAAAGTATTCGGAATACAAAGGTTATGAAAATGATAAGTGCATCAGTCTACATTCGAGGTGGAATGTTCCAAAGAGGGGAATGATGTTACATCCCGCATTTTCGTATGTTAAAGTTTCGTCGTAAGTTAATCGACTAAAGTTCGGGAATGAGATTATTTTTAGATTATAAGCATTATGCTATTTCAACAAGTGATCAGTAAATTCGTGAAGGTGAGAGGTAAGGAAAATCGAATAGAAGGGATTTCATCAAAGTTTGACATTTTGGGATAAAATACGGCCCGAGCTAAAATACCCGGTATTTATGGACTAGTACCATACAAGGTACCACATGACCATGATAGTAAGGTGTATAAAGTATGTTAAAAGTGAGTAGTATTTTAAATAATGTGAGATAATTCTTAATTATGCGGGTAATTGGTTAATTACCTGGTAACGGGACATTTACCAAATTACTTAATAAGTGGATAAAGGTTAACATTTCCCACCCAACCCCCATGTGGCAGCAAGCTGCTTATTAATAAAATGACTCTTAGTCATTTCTTATTAGGTGGCATCCTAATACATTAATTAGAAGACACCTCAAACTTTAAGACTTTCAAAATAAACAATACTGCAATTCAGACATGAGCTTTGCACATTAGTAACGTGAATCCTTACAAATTCCTACAAAATAATACTACAATCAGATTCTAACCTCATTCCTAATATTTTCAATACCAATACATTACAATCAGAAGAGAGAAATGTTAGCAATTCTTCTTGCAACCAAACAATTCCAACAAGATTTAGCAACGTAAATTTTTACGGTTCTAAAGGAGTACGGTGCAAATTTTTCCAAGAATATCATACGGATTTTTCCCCTACTCTAAATATGTTAACTATAAGCCCTTTCTTTATTTTGGTATGATCTCGTAATTATACGGGTTTGATAACGAGGTATAAAGAAAAATTTATATCCCAAAATTTACGTATATTTTCCTAGTCTTGTAAGTTATAATATTCTCCTTATCGGGACTTCATATTCAATTGAGTATTTCCTTTTTTCTAGTCACGAGAGCAGAGAATCTATAAATACATTATTACAGTATTTTCATTACCATCGCGCTTTAATCAATGGGCAGGCCCCTATTAGGCAACCTCTAATCAGATGGTAAGTTATATACCAAGCCTACTGTGGCTGAGCGCCTATGAGCAAGCCCAATTGGCCGAGATACAGAGCCTTATGGCCGAGCGCCTATGAGCGAGCCTACTACGGTAGAGCAGTTATATATATATATACCGAGCCTTATATGGTCGGACAACTATTTTACTTACTATATTGAGAGAATTGAGTCAGTATCAACATGTAAGCATATCTTCAAATTATCTTTGACCCCCAGTTACTTTCAGTTATTATATTATCAATGTAGTTTCAGCTTCAGTATATTGCCTTACATACTCGGTACATTATTTGTACTGATGTCCCCTTTTCTTGGGGACGCTACGTTTCATGCCTGCAGGTCTCGATAGACAGGTCGAGAGTCCTCCAAGTAGGCGATCAGCTCAGCGGAAGATGTTGGTGCATTCCATTTTCTCCCGAGTTGCTTGTTTGGTCAGTATGATTTAGATATGTATTGTTTTGTATGGTGGTGCTATGTCTCTACCTTTATGACAATTATGTATTCTTAGAGGCTTGTAGACAGATGTCAGGTACGTAAACGATTGTATGGCCTTGTCGGCCTATGTTCATTATACGAATGGTTATTTTTGTCTTATAGGCCCATATATCTTATGTATACATTGGTGTCACATGTTGTATTCTACCTAGCTCACGGTAGCCTATCCGGCTCAGTTATCTATAATAGTATGATATGAAAAGATACATTTTTTTGGTACATGGTTGAGTAAGGTACCGGGTGCCCGTTGCGGCCAATCGGTTTGGGTCATAGCAGGGTGTTCAGGCCTTATATTGATTCGTTTTTGTTTGTCTTCATCGATGACATTTTGATTTACTCACGCAAAATAGAGGAGCACGAGCAACATTTTAGAGTGGTGCTTCAGACCTTGCGGGAGCAGAAGCTATATGCTAAGTTCTCCAAGTGTGAGTTTTGGTTAGATTTTGTGGCATTCTTGGGGCATGTTGTATCAGGCGAGGGCATTAAGGTGGATCCCAAGAAGATTGAGGCAGTTTAGAGTTGGCCTCGTCCTACCTCGGCGACCTAGATCAGGAGCTTCTTGGGGTTAATAGGTTATCATCGCCGGTTCGTGGAGGGCTTCTCATCTATTGCAACACCTTTGACTAGATAAACCCAGAAAGGTGCTCAGTTTCGTTTGTCCGATGATTGTGAGATGAGCTTCCAGAAGCTCAAGACAGCTTTGACTACATCACTAATCCTAGTGTTGCCTTCCGGTTTGGGGATGCATATTTTGTATTGAGACGCTTCACGCGTTGGCTTGGGTCGTGTATTGATACAAGAGGGGTGAGTTATTGCATATGTTTCAAAACAGCTGAAGCCCCATGAGAAGAATTATCCTGTGCATGATTTAGAGTTGGTCGCGATTGTTCATGCTCTTAAGATCTGGAGGCATTATCTACATGGGGTGTCTTGTGAGGTTTACGCTGATCATCGCAGTTTGCAGCATTTGTTCAAGCAAAGGAATCTCAATTTGAGGCAGCGTAGGTGGCTTGAGTTACTGAAGGATTATGACATCAGCAATCTTTATCATTCGGGAAAGGCGAATGTAGTCGCGGATGCCTTGAGTAGGAAGGCAGAGAGTATGGGTAGCTTGGCATTCATTTCGGTAGAGGATAGGCCACTAGCCTTGGATATTCAGTCCTTGGCTAACAGACATGTGAGGTTTGATATTTTAGAGCCCGGCTGAGTTCTTGCTTGCGTCGTTACCCAGTCCTCACTATTAGAGCAGATCAAAGCTCGATAGTTTGATGATCTGCAATTGATTGTACTTAGGGAGACGGTACGACAGGGTAGTGCCAAGGAGGTTTCTATCAGCGAGTATGGTGTGCTGCGACTCCAGGGTTATCTATGTGTTCAAAATGTTGATGGTTTGAGGGAGAGGATTCTAGAGGAGGTGCATCGTTCTCGATATTCCATTCATCCAGGTGCTACAAAGATGTACAGCGACCTGAGGCAATGTTATTATTGGCGGCCGATGAACAAAGACATAGTTGAGTATGTAGCCAGATGCCTGAATTTCCAGTACGTTAAGTATAAGCACCAGAAGCTAGGAGGCCTACTCCAGCAGATGACTATACCTGAGTGGATATGGGAGAGTATTACTATGGACTTCGTAATGGGGTTGCCATGGACCTTGCAGAAGTTTGATGCAGTTTGGGTCATTGTAGACTGATTGACCAAGTCGGCACATTTTATTTCTTTGATGACTACGTAAACTTTAGAGAGATTGGCCTAGATTTATATCCAGGAGATAGTTCAGCTGCATGGTGTTCCTATTTCCATCATATCAGACAGAGGTCCTCAGTTTACTTAGCATTTCTGGAGAGCGGTACAGAGTGAGTTGGGGACCGGTGTAGAGCTCAACAACGCATTTTATCTCCAGACCGACGGGCAGTCGGAGCAGACAGTTCAGATATTGGAGGACATGCTCAGAGCATGCCTGATTGACTTTGGAGGG
>AWOL01S0032738.1:0-31346 GCA_000715115.1 Nicotiana otophora
ATTTCTACAGGTGGGTTATCTCCTGTGAGCAGGTCAACGATCGCGTGGCTGACGAAGCTTCTATGAAGAATTCTACTGGCTATCCGATGAGAGGTTGAATATGAAAATGTGGCTAGTGATTCAAAGTGTTCATGAAATGGTTAACAAGAAGCTTTTAAGGCAAATTGGCGGGTTGATTGTGCAAGATCATGTCAATGGAGGATAAGGAGTCTTCGTGGATTACAGGATTATGCAATGGTAGCTTCAAGCTAAGTGGGAAAGCCCCCACCGCCTACGATTGGATTGAATGGTTGTCTACTTGTGAGGTTTCTGGTTATTGGCATATTGGTGGTTTATTACGACTAAAGAAAGAGGACATCAGTGGTGAATTGAGCCAAGGATTTGAGGAATATGTGTTATAACTGGTCTTATTGATTTATGTTCAGGCTTGGGGAAGACTCGGAGTTTATGCTTTGCGTAGATGTGATTTACAAGGAAAGTGATTCAGCCGGGTGCTTCTTTGAGAGGGTGTTCATGTGCTAGCAGAGCCTTGGGGTTTGACTAAATTTGGGACCAAGTCAGAGTGGGTGACTCTCAACAATGGTCCTAGTAGATTCAAAAGTTAATGTGTGGTGCCTAAGGATTTCGAATTCGTAGCATGATTAAGTATGGAGCTTTTGCAGTGGATTATGAAAAATGGCTTGGAGTGTTCTATGCTATCTTCAATCTGCGGTATGGCATTTGAGGAATGGGAGAAAATAACTTCGGATTCGTAGAGGGATTTTTCAGAATGGGAGTACCAGTTAAAGATGCGAATATGCGCATGAGGAGGGCATGAGATGGTTCGTGGGTTTTGGAGACAATGTGGTCTCGTGAAATGGGGTTACTCAGGATGAGTGCGAATTGAGTTCGTTATATTGATAAAGGAGTTGTTGTTATTTCTAAGGAAGATCCGGAGTAAATTAGAAGAAGTCGGATTCGGTTAGCAATGGTTGAATTGGCATAATGATGGCAATGATCAGTTCCTTCAGTGTGTTAAGTATACCTGTGATTTGTGTACGTACGAGGTTTGACCGCCGCCGTAATTGATCTTATTTGGAGGCATGCGAGTATTATGGCCTGTTACATGTAGATGGAACCAGAAAGGATTGTGGTGGTTTAAACCACCGCTCGAGGTTTGTATTTTCTACGGTTATGGAAATTCAGTCACATGGGGCAATGGTTCTCCTGAAATGAGTTAAGTGAGAAGTTTCTATGTGGTGAAGTGTGTATCGTATTGGTGGTTCGGGAGTTATGTTGAAATTCTGGTACTCTCACGTATTGGCATATTAGGTGCAACGAGCAGCATGGGGAATTGAAAGCTGAGGATCAAGGTTGTGGTTCGGTGTTGACAAGACTGTCACGAGATCGGATGATCAGGGAAGAATTCAGATGGTCAGAATCAGCTGGTATTGTCTTTTGCGCCATCTGAGATCGGTGTCCTGTGTAAGAGGCTTTGTGTACTGATTTGCGGCTTCTTCATTTGCTTTACAACATTAGTGTGGCCGGTGGTATGGATGTGCAGACTTGTTACCTGGTGCGGAAGGTCGTGGGAGCGTATCCCACAGGAATTTTGTATAAGTATAACATGTAGTCACTTGATTGATTAAAGATTGAAACCAAGTATGGAGATTTTGGTACTATCGCTAATGCGAGAGTTTAGGCCTGAAAGGCCCTCTATTCGGTTGATTGTGAATTGTGGAAGTTTGTTCCGGATTCGACAGTCGTTCTTGTGTGTCATGGGGAAAAAGGTCATTGTGGATCCTTGAGAGGGTATTTGCCCAAGCATGATATGATCAGAATTGGTTTGGGGTCCGTTGATGGGTCCAAATGTGGATGTGTACTCTATATCGGCCTGCGTATGTTCATTCAGCATAGCATTCCTTATGGAGGAGTATTCGGGCGTTGGATGTTATTTTCGTCGTTAGCTACTTCATGCAATACTCTATTGTGTCGTGTGGGTTGTAAGACGACTTGATTATTTGTACAATGTGTTGAGGTCCCGCGTAGCGATAGTGTTATTTGAGAAAGATGGCTCTCGAGATGCAGATCATATATCGGACCTTAGTTGTGCTTGAGTTTGATAGCATATGACGCTACCCGTCTCTCCAGGATCTATATTATGCACTTGGCGTGCTTATGGTTTTTATTTGGGCATTTCGTAAGTATGAGTGTTACGGCTCGAGGTATGTTTTCCTCAGATTATTATGTTGTTTGGATCGGATGGCACGCCGCCAGGGGTATCATAGCTGGATCGGGTTGCATGCCGTAATAGTGTGTTATTGAGTACAGTTTCCCATATCTATTAGTGCATGTTTTGCTTCTCATTTCCTGAGGAAGGTTCATAACATCCTTTCGGTTGTTTAATTAGTTACGTGGGTTGAGTAGTTCTTTCTAGAGTTCGTTTTTCCTTATGTATCACATTCGAGTTTGTAGCTTGTTAGCACATTGTGGCATCATATGAGATTTTGGTATCTGAGGTGTCTTATTGCTTGAGCAGTTTGTACTGGGTGAGACGAGATTATTGGACCTGGGATCAGTGCAATCGAATTATATGAGGCAAATATCGTTATTTGGTTCATAATGGGGTAATGGTCCTTGTCAGGAGGAGGGAATCAGTGATTTGTCGACTCGGAAGTTGGTTATAAATTTCTATACATCCTTTATGATGTGGAAGTATTGCGAGAGTTAAAACAGGACTTATATGCTTCGTAAGGTGCATGTGGGCATCAGATTCGTGGGATTTCGACTATCGTTGTCATAGGATGTTATTATGGTCATGTGAGTTATGGTGCATGGTATGAATTCAGTAAAGGAATGCAATCATGTATTGGTGCATCGTGTAGTGATTGATACGGTGTTCGTATGTTGGAAACAAACCTGGTAGAGGATTTCAGATGTTGGAATTTGGCTCTAAGGCTTATTCGACTAGATAAAAGAGAGGTTTTCAAGTTTTCTCGAGCTAATGTGCTCAAATTGGTTGTGGTAGCACGGGTAGGTGCACGAGGTATTAAACAATGATTTCGGACAACTCCATAGCAGTTCTTAGCACGTTCGCGGATGAACATTTTGAGCTCCAGCTCGTCGTTCAACGGTTTGAGGCCCTAAGTAGTTTCACTTCAGGTATTATGACTTGTACGCGTGGTCGGAATTGTATTTCGGAAGTTCAGAGATGATTTAGAAAGAAAATTCTCATTTCAGAAGCTTTAAGTTGGAAGAATTGACCAAGGTTGGATTTCGGATAAGCAACCTCGGAATCGGGATTTGAAGGTTCCAACATGTTCGTATGATGATTTTGGACTTGGGCGTATGTCCGGATCAGGTTTTGGATGACCCGGGTGCATTTCGGCGACACCTATTATGGAAGTTGGCATTTTGAAAAAATTTCATAAATTTGGATTGAAGTGCATTTCAATGTTATCGATGTCCGCTCGGGATTCCGAGACTGGGAATATCTCTGTATGGCGATTCTGGTATTGGGAGCGCGTCCGGTAGTGGATTCGGAGGTCCGTAGGTCATTTTAGGGTCATTTGACGAAAGTTAGAAATTTAAAAGTTTTTGAGAAGTTTGACCGGAAGTGGACTTTTTGATATCAGGGTCGGATTCTGATTCCCAAAGTTAGAGTAGGTCCATAATGATAATTATGACTTGTGTGCAAAATTTGAGGTCAATCGGACGTGATTTGATAGGTTTCGGCATCGATTGGAGAAGTTTGGTATTTCAAAGTTCATTAAGTTTGGATTGGAGGGTGATTCGTAGTTTCGATGTTGTTTGGTGTGGTTTGAGGCCTCGATTAAGTTTGTAATGTATTTCGAGGACCTCGGGTGGATTCTGGATGGTTAACGGATCGAGTTTGGACTTGGAATGAAAACTGAAGCATGTGTCTTCTAGTATAATCGCACCTGCGAGGTTTTGGCCGCATGTGCGGAGCCGTAGAAGCGGACAAGGGGGTCGCAGAAGCAGTTCTGGCTGAGGTGGGCTGGGACCGTAGATGCAGTCAAGTTCCGTAGAAGCGGGACCGCACATGCGCACATGGAGTCGCATAAGCGGGTAAGGGATGCAGATGTGGGGGCTGTTGGGCCAAGCTTGAACTGCACCTGCGATGGAATTTCCGCAGGTGCAGAGCTGCAGGAGCGGCTGTTGGACCGCAGAAGCGAGAGGTCGTTGGGCAGATTGTTTTAAAGATCGAGATTTGGCTCTTCTTCTCTCATTTTCCACTTGGTTGGGGTGATTTTGGAGAACTTCAAGGAGGGATTTTCATCAAGCAACACAAGGTAAGTTATTCCTACCTATTGCAAGTTAAATACATGATTTGTATGTGGATTTAAGCATGGAAGTTGTAGAAATTTGGGATTTTGAAGAAAAACCTAGAAATTGGTATTCTTGGATTTTGATCACGAATTTGGGCATGAAATTGAGAATAAATTATATATTTGAGTTCGTCATGCTATGGGTAAGGTTTATCTTGAAAAGTTTTGGAATCCGGGCACGTGGGCCCAATGGTGCTTCTTTTCGAGCGGAGATGGAATTCCTTGTAAATTGATTAATTATGAGTATTAAAGCATTTTTTGATTGGGTTGCATCTTATTTGACTAGATTTGGAGTGTTGGGCATCAGTTTGAGTTATTTGAAGGGCTTGAGAGCCGGTGATGGAACTTCAGAGCGAGGTAAGTTTTCTTTTTAACCTTGTAAGAGGGAATTAACCCCATAGGTGAATTGATTAAATATGTGATTCTACTTGTGGGGGCTGCGTACGCACGAGGTGACGAGAGTCCGTACGTAGCTACTAACTATGCCTATGTCCGGGTAGTTTTAGGTTTACATCATGCCTTGTTGATATTGTTATTTGATTTGTGGTTATTGTTTGCCTTGAGAAGAAGCAAGATCGAGGTTTGCATATTAATTGTCTTGAGAAGAATTGAAATTGAGGGAAACTAAGTTTTTAAAAAGCTTTCATTTGGACTTCATATTTTCGAAAAGAAATTGAGGAATATTATAATAACTTTAAGAAATTTATTTTGACCGCGTCGCATGTATGATCCTCGAGCTGGGTAAAAGCTTTAAGTCAAATTGTCTTTATTTTGAATTGAATTAAGAAAGGGTTATATTTATTGATAAATTTATATTTGAACGAGTCGCATGTATGATCCGCGAGCAATGTAAAAGATGCATCTATGGTCCGTGTCGTTCGACCCTCCGCAGTACACAATTTATATTTATATGTTGGATCGGGCCGTACGACCTCGGCATGACTTGCACATGATTGTATTAATTGCTTTGGAAATTATAATAATTGATACTGCTTCATTGGCCTGAGATATAAATTGTTAAATGATGAAAAATAAATTTGGAGAAATTGCTTATTAACAAAATAATTGTTTACTTATTTCATGATATTGGGCTTACAACCATTCTACGTGATCCATCTTAATTATATCATTGGTATATTAATTATAGCCCATAGTAAGTGTCCGAGTCGATCCCTCGTTACTACGTCTTCGAGGTTAGGCGGAAAACTTACTGGTTACGCGTTGATTTACGTACTCATACTACACTTGCTGCATATTTTTTTGTGCATGTATATATATATGTCTAGAGGCCTCGTGGGCGCAGAGGCACAGTTATTATAGGGAATTAGGTAAGTTGTACTCTTTACTACGATCCGCAACCAGCAGAGTCTCTTTCAGAGTATTTATATTTCTCATGTCCAAATTTGTATTCCGGACAGATGTTGTATTTTATTTTACTTCCTAGTTGATGCTCATGTACTTGTGACACAGGGTTTTAGGGTGATTATGGGTTGTCCCATATTGAAATTTATTAAAAATATTATTATTTATCTTGTGAATTCCATCTCTTATTATTTAATTGAAGGGAAAAATGTGATTTCAAAATATTAAAAATGAGAACCAAATTGAGTATTTATTGTTGGCTTGACTCACAACGGTGTCCAGTGTCATCAAGACCTTTAATGGATTTTGGGTCGTGACAATTCTGGTGTACTCCCGGAGTCGGGAGGATCATGATCATCACCTGATGAATGTGCTTCAGACTTTGAGAGAAAAGAAGTTGTATGCAAAATTTTCAAAGTGTGAATTCTGGCTTGATTCACTAGGAGTTTTGGGTCATGTGGTAACGAACAAGGTGATCCAGGTAAATCCGAAGAAAATTGAAGCAGTCCAGAGTTGGCCCAGCCCATCATCAGCTACTGAGATCCGGAATTTTCTTGTCTTGGCGAGGTATTATCGCCGATTTGTAAAGGGTTTCTCTTCTATTGCTGCACCTATGACCAAATTGACCCAGAAGTGTGCTCCGTTCAGGTGGAACGAGGAATGTGAGGAGAGCTTTCAAAAGCTCAATACAGCTTTGACTACAACCCCAGTATTGGTATTGCCTACAGGTTCAGGGTCTTATACTGTGTATTGTGATGCGTCGCGCATTGGTCTCGGTGCAGTGTGGATGCAGGACGGTAGGATGATTGCCTATGCGTCCAGACAATTAAAGGTACATGAGAATAATTATTCGGTCCACGACCTTGAGTTAGCAGCGATTGTTTATGCCTTGAAGATTTGGTGGCATTATTTGTACGGTGTCCACTACAAGGTCTACACCGATCGCCAGAATCTACAACATCTGTTTAAACAGAAGGATCTTAACTTGCGGAAGCAAATATGGTTGGAGCTGCTTAAGGATTATGATATCACCATTCTCTATCACCCAGGAAGGCCAATGTGGTAGCCGATGCCTTGAGTCTTAAGGAGGAGAGTTTGGGCAGCTTGGCATATTTATCGGTAACAGAGAGGCCTTTAGCCTCAGATGTTCAGGCCTTGGCCAACCAGTTTGTTAGATTGGATGTTTTCGAGCCGAGCCGAGTTTTGGTTTGTGTGGTTTCTCAGTCTTCTTTGTATGATCGTATCAGGGAGCGTCAGTATGATGACCCCCATCTGCTTGCCCTTAAGGACACAGTTCAGCATGGTGATGCCAAAGAAGTCACTATTGGAGATGACGGTATATTATGGATATAGGGCAGGCTATGTGTGCCTAATGCAGATGATTTGCGTGATTTGATTCTCCAGGAGGCTCACAGTTCACGATACTCCATTCATCCAGGCGCCGCGAAGATGTATCAGGATTTGAGGCAGCACTATTGGTGGAGGCGGATGAAGAAAGACATAGTGGAGTATGTCTCTCGGTGCCTAAATTGTCAACAGGTGAAATATGAGCATCAACGACCGGGTGGATTGCTTTAGAGGTTAGAGATTCCAGAATGGAAATGGGAGCGGATCATTATGGATTACGTTGTTGGGATCCCACGGACTTAGAGGAAGTTCGATGCAGTTTGGGTGATTGTGGATAGATTGACCAAGTCAGCTCATTCCATTCCTATGGTTACTACTTACTCTTCGGAGCAGCTGGCTCAGGTTTACATCACGGTTCTACGTACGCAGTTTACATCACAGTTCTGGAGATCCATACAACAATAATTGGGTACTCGGGTAGAGTTGAGTACAACATTTCAACCTCAGGCGGACGGGTAGTCCGAGCGCACTATTCAGATACTGGAAGATATGCTTCCTGCATGTGTGATAGATTTTGGGGGTGCTTGGGATCCGTTCTTGCCACTTGCAGAGTTTGCTTACAACAAGAGTTATCATTCGAGAATTCAGATGGCGTCGTATGAGGCCTTATATGGTAGGCAGTGGCGGTCTCCAGTGGGTTGGTTTGATTCGGGCAAAGCTAGACTATTGGGTACGGACTTGGTTCAAGATGATTTGGAAAAGGTTAAATTGATTCAGGATCGGCTTCGCACAGCCCAATCTAGACAAAAGAGTTATGCGGATCGGAAGGTTCGTGATGTTGAATTCATAGTTGGTGAGTGGGTCTTGCTCCGGTTTCACCTATGAAGGGTGTTACGAGATTTGGGAAGAAGGGCAAGTTGAGCCCTAGGTATATTGGGCATTTTGACATTCTTCAAAGAATTGGAGAGATGTCTTATAGACTTGCACTACATCCTAATCTCTCTGCAGTTCATCTAGTGTTCCATGTTTCCATGCTCCGAAAGTATTACGGCAATCCGTCTCATTTGTTAGACTTAAACTCAGTCCAGTTGGATAAGGATTTATCTTATGTTGAAGAGCTAGTGGCCATTTTGGACAGACAAGTTAGAAATCTAAGATCGAAGAGAATTTCTTCAGTAAAAGTACAGTGGAGGGGTCATCCGGTTGAGGAGGGGACTTCGGAGACCGAGCATGATATGTGTAGCTGTTATCCTCATATTTTCAAAACTCCAGGTATAATTCTAAACTCGTTCGAGAAAGGACGTTTGTTTAACAAAGGGAGGATGTAACGACATGGCCAGTCGTTTTGAGAGTTGTAGCCCCGTTACCCCATTTACTGCTCATTTTATACTTTATAGTTGTTATGTGACTTGGGGGGTAGTCAGTTCAGGTCCAGAGAGATTTCGAAATGAATTGAGATACTTAGTCTCCAAAATGAAAACTTAAGTTAAAAAGGTTGACCAGATATTGACTTATGTGTAAACGACCCCCAAAATAAATTTCTGATGATTTGAATAGCTCCGTATAGTAATTTTGGACTTAGGAGTATGCTCGAAATTTTATTTGAAAGTCCGTAATTAAATTAGGTTTGAAATGGCTAAAATAGGAATTTACGTTTGGAAGTTTGACTGGGGAGTTGACTTTTTGATATCATAGTCGGAATCCAGTTCTGAAAATTTTCATAGCTCTGTTATGTCATTTATGACTTGTGTGCAAATTTGAGGTCAATCGGAATTGATTTGTTTGGTTTCGGCATCGAATGTCTAAGTTGGAAATTCTTAAGTTTTATTAAGCTTGAATTGGGGTATGATTCGTGGTTTTAGCGTTGTTTGATATGATTTGAGGTTTTGACTAAGTTCGTATGATCTTTTAGGACTTGTTGGTGTATTTGGTTGAGGTCCCGAGGGCCTCGGGTGAGTTTCGAATGGTTAACGAATCGAAATTTGGACTTAAACAGCTGCTGGAATTTATTTTTCCGATGCCTGTATAAGGGGCAGCGATCAAGGGCAGTGACCGGGGGCAGCGCCTGGACAGAAACTTCAAGCTATAAAAAGGGGACTTCGTCCCATTTTCCATTTTTGACAAATTGGAGCTTGGGGAGAGGCAATATTTGAGGGATTTTCAAGGAAAAACATCGGGGTAATTGATTCTAACTCGGATTCGGTCAATATACATGAATATATCATTGTTTTCATCATTTAATTAGTGTTTTGAGATGGAAATTTGAGGAAAATTGTAGAAATCGCATAAAGCGATTTTTGAGATTTCTATGTCGATTCAGAGTCGGATTTGAGTGAAACTAATATGGTTGGACTCGTAATTGAATGGGTTGTCGGATTTTGTGAGTTTCGTCGGATTCCGAAACAGGGCCCCACAAGCAATTTTTGAGTTAAATTTCGGATTTTGTTGGAAATTTTGTATTTTCATATGGAATAAATTCCAATAAATTGTATTGACTGAATCGAATTAATTATTATTAGATACGAGACTTTCGGAGGCTAATTCGTGAGGCAAAATGATAGAAGAGTAAAGAATTATACAAGTCGAGGTAAGTAACTTGTCTAACCTTGTGTGGGGAAAAATTTCCTTAGGATTGATATTGATATGAAAATGATAGAAGAGTTGAAACTATGTTTCTTTTGTTCTGTGCATTATTTGAAGGTTGGATTTCTTAATTTAAATATTATTAAAAATGAAGTATTTTACATTTAAAAAAATTTGATGTTAAGTCAAGATGTTAAATTTGTGAAATATTATTTTTGCTGAATATTTTGTGAAATTTTTGTATTCATTGTGATTGAGCCGTGAGCTCCTTATTGTGAAAATAATGTTGTTATTGATTTATTTTGGCAAGTTAAAATATTTGGGCACTTGAGGTGCAAGTTATGATATATTGTGATATTAACACACATGCGATGAGATAAGGGTGGCTTGACACGCGTGGCTAGTAGGGGAACTACTAGAAGTCATGCGGTGTGATAAGGGTGGCTAAAACACGGGTTGTTATTTCGGAAAAAATATTTTCTTTAAAATTTAATGTGAAGGCTCCCGCAGTGATATAAAAAAATGAGATATTGTGAATTTATTTATGATTTGGGACTACGAGGCGGTACCTCAGGAGTGCCCTTGTTGATATTTATTTATGGCTGCATTTGCCATTGGTTATTTTGGTGATTTTCCTTAAAGTTGTAAATTTCTGTTTTTCCTTCCGCGAGGTATTGTTTGCCCATATTCTGTATAGTTAAATTGTGACATATTACTTACTTGATTTATTCTCATTGTCATTATTATTATTATTATTATTATTATTATTATTATTATTATTATTATTATTATTATTATTATTATTATTATTATTATTATTATTATTATTATTATTATTATTATTATTATTATTATTATTATTATATTGTTAAACTGTTCGTCCTGTCTTTTATTATTTCCAGTAGGGCCTTGACCTGACCTCGTCACTACTCTACAGAGGTTAGGCTTGGCACTTACTGGTACCGTTATGGTATACTCATACTACGCTTCTGTACATCTTTTTGTGCGAATCCAGGTACTTCCTACCAGATCAGGTATCAGTAAGCTAGACTGTACGCAGAGACTTCAAGGTATATCTGCCATCGTCCGCAGACCTCGGAGTCCCCCTCTATCCCTATTGTGTTGTTTTTTCTTATTCTTCTTAGACTCTGATTTATAGAGATAGTAAGAATAAATTCTTAGAAGCTTGTGACTTATTTCTACCGGGTTTTGGAAATTAAAATTATTAAATTTGCAGTTCTTATGTATTCGACTGTTAAGGATTAAATTTCAGTTTATATTCGGTTATTACGCATTGATAGACTTGCCTAGTGTTAGAGACTAGGTGCCATCACGATATCCTACGGAGGGAATTTGGGATCGTGACACCCCCAAAACTAAAAGGCCCCAAAAAATATTAGGACTATATTATATTATTATGCATAACATGTAATTTATTTTATATAATGACTGTTAATAAGAGATTTCAAGTTTTAACAATTTATTTTTGTTTTGCTGGGGTTATACAGATGAGTTAGCAAATATAAATAAAAATTCTCTTAGTAGTTAGCATATTCTATTTTAATTTTTCCTCCCCTAAGTTCATTCATTTCTTTTCATATTTTTGATTATTTTATTTTCTGACTTGAAGTCACTGTCTCTTACTTAGCTACTTCATTTAATCATATTTTGATTGATTCATAAATCAGAAACTAAATTTTTTATCTCTCATTATTATATGAATTTTACGAAAATAAATTTAAGAGGCCTCTCTTAATACAATTTGGCTTTAGGCCACTACAGCCATTGAGCCGCCTCTGCGTGGCTCGGAGGCACAATCAGCAAAGCAAATCATGTAGTCGGAAGACTATGAACTTCAAACCAGACAAACCGAAGATAAGTAAAAACTCCCCCGAATGAGAACACATTAAGTATTTAAGTTCAGGATGCACTAAATTGCAAACTGTCCGGAGCACTCACAAACGTTCGGAACAACTACTCTACGAAAGAGGCAAGAAATCAACATGTTTCGCGATGCTCTGAATTCCTCATTTACTCGACGATTACGAGAATCGGCAATAATTTATCAGTTACTCCAGAACAAAACATATGAGAGGTAGTAGAATTAATATCCGTAACGAAAGCATGATTCATGAAACGACTATTCTAGCTAGTAGTAGCAAAATAGTTAAAAACAATAGTTAACTGCCCATATTATCTACTAAAAAATGAGTTAAATAATGAACTTTTTAAAAATGGGTCAAATATGAATAAGAACCATATTATCCATTTAGAAAATGGATAACCAATGAATAACTATTGGGTTTAACTTTTACATTCGTAAAGCCTCAAATTGGGGGTTCCTCAAGTTTGGGAGATTAGGAAATCTCCCAAAAATGATCATATTCAAGAAACCACAGATAATATGGTTACCAGAGGCGAACCTAGGATTTAAAGATTGCGCGTGCACTTTTGGATTCGATAAAAATCTACTTTGTATATAGGTGTCTACTACTAATATATTACTATTTTTTAAAGACATTGTCACGATCCAAAATCCGACCAACCGTGATGGCATCTAACCCAACCCGTTAGGTAAGCCAATTAATTATAATCCATTTAATTAGGTTTATCGAGGAAAATAAATGATATAATAACTGAACCTTTCTACTTTTCCCAGGGACTGGTAGTACAAATCATGAGCTTCTAAGATTTAGAATTTGCAAAGTTGATATGAAATAAAATACATCATCTGTTTGAAATATACATGAACCGATTAATAATTCTAAATCTACCAAGAACAAGAGGCAGCTATGACGGGATCGCAAAAACATCTTCAATTCCAGCTCCCACCATACACCGCAACATCAATATCCAAAATCTGCACACAAGGTGCAGAAGTCTAGTATGAGTACAACTGACCCCGTGTACTCAATAAGTATTTTGTCTAACCTCGTCGAAGTAGTGACGAGGATTTTTAGTAAAAGATACTCGTTGTTATAACATGTGCAGTATATTAACAATAGAAACAACTATAGAACATAACATATACGGATACAATGAAACAACTTTGCGAGGCAGAAAAAATGATTACTAGGAGAAATCACAATAGCAAATTCATAAATTCCCTGGCGTGAGAAATCTATTCAACATATCACATCAAATGGCACGGTGATACCTTCGTGCACTTGTCTCATTCTCACCCAATATATATATATGTATATCAAATCAATTGGCACGGCAACACCCTTCGTATATTTATGTAATGACCCAGCCGTTCGTTTTGAGAATTTAAGTCCCGTTCGGCGGCATAAGGTCTTGAGCAGCTTCGTATTACGTGTATTGACTTGTGTGCGTGGTCGAGTTCAATTACCGGATGATTCAGAGTCAAATCGAAAGAAGGATTCAAGTTTTGAAAGCTTAAGCGGTAAGAGTTGACCGGAATTTGACTTTGTCTAAACAGCTCCGGAATGGGTTTTGGATGATTTCAATAGCTTCCTGTGGTGATTTTGGACATAGGCGTGCGTCCGGATTTGGATTTGGAGGTCCGTAGGGTGATTTGAAGCATTTTGGTGAAAGTTGGAAAAGTTGAAGTTTGGAAGGTGGACAAGTTTGACCATTAGTTGACTTTGGTGATATCAGGGTCAGAATGCGATTCCGAGAGTTGAAACAACTCTGTTATGTCATTTGGGACTTGCCTGCAAAATTTGACGTCATTTCGGGTTGGTTTGATTGATTTCGGCGCGAGTTTTCGAACTTGGATGTTTTGAAAGTTCATAAGTTCTATTCGTGATGCGATTTGTATTTTCGGCATTGTTTGATTTGATTTGAGGCCCCTAGCGAGTCCGTGTTAGGTTATAGAACTTGTTTGTAGGTTTAGATGGTGCCTCAGGTGTGTTCCGGGTGGGCTACGGGTCCTTTTCCCCTATTTTTGAACTGTTGTTCCTATTTTCTGGTGTCCTTCTTCAAGATCGCGAAGCGCCTTTCGCATTCGCGAAGTGTTACTGCTGACCACCTCGAGATCCTTCTTCGCGTTCGTGAAGGTTTGCTTTTCCCCTTCATCGCATTCGCGATTAGCCACCCGCGTTCGCGAAGCTTTTCCTGGCAACCTCATATTTCTTCTTCGCGCTCGCGTTCGCGTAGGTTTCGTCCCTTGTTCTTCACTCCTTCCCTCGCTTTCGCAGAATGTTTTTCTAGACAGCCTTACTTTTCTTCTTCGCGAACGTGAGCCTTTCTCCGCGTTCGCGATGCTTTTAGACCTGGGCAGAATATAAGTTTTCCAAATCGAGGGTTAGGCCATTTTTCATCATATTTTGACTTGTAGAGCTCGATTTTGAGTGATTCTTTGTGGTTTTTTCAAGAAAATCGATTGGGTAAGTGTTCTTCACCTAGAATGTAATATATTCCATGATTTTATCTTTATTTTTATCATTTAATTTGTGTTTTGAGTTGAGGAAAATGGTGATTTTTGAAGAAAGTTTTGAAATGAAAAATCATGATTTGAGGGACGAATTGGTATCGGAATTTGATAATTTTAGTATGGTTGAACTCGTATCGGAATGAGCGTTCAGGTTTTTTAAAATTTGTCGGGTTCTGAGTACGGGCCCGGGAGTTGATTTTTTGGTCGATTTTTAGATTTTGATAAAGATTGAGCCCTTATGATCCAGAATAGTTTCTTATGAGTTTTATTTGTGCTTTGAAGTTATTTTGGTTAGATTTGAGCCGTCCGGAGGTCATTTCACCCGAGAAGTTCATTCTAGAGTATCGGTTTGTCTTCTTTGAGGTAAGTATCTTGCCTAACCTTATGTGGGGGAATTACCCCTTAGGATTTGAGTCTTCTATATTGATTGTAGTCCGTGTACGCGAGGTGACGAGTACGTGCTCAGACTTATTTGTTGAAATTGTCCTTTTAGGATTCCTAGGTCCTTGCATTCATTGAATATGCAGTTGTACTTGTTATGATTACATTCCTTAATTATTAGTTTCACCTTTACCTGCTTAATTAGAATCAATTGCTTCATGATCCACTCTTACTATTCACTTGATTCATATGTGCCTTAATTGAAATTGTTATCTCTTCCATTGCCATGTTATATTTTCACTAACTGTGTATCTTTATTTGAAGTTGTAGTTGTCCCTTTTTGTAAATGTTCGCCCTTAATTGAGGTTATGGTGATTTTCTCGTTGCCCACATTTATTTGAATTGGTTGTATCTCTTCCGTAATTATCCAAACTTAAAAGAAGCTTAGATATCCTATGCCTTAGTGGACTTGCCCTTATTCGGAATTATTTGATTCGTGTTAGTTTCTTGTTGTTGAACCGTACTTTGTGGGACCATTGTTACATATTGTTTCCTTCCCTTTTGAGTTGTTCTTATTATGCCTAGTATTATTTATTATGGTTATTCGTTGTGAACTAGTTCTATCATTTCTTGTGATCGAAGGTTCTTAAATTGATTTACTTGCCGTACTTTGTATTATTGTTATTGTTGTTGTGGTACTTGTTATGGTGATGCACGAGATTTCTGCCGTGCGGTTGTTGTTATTGTGATGCACGAGCTTTCTGCCGTGCGGTTGTTGATATGGGGTTGCACGAGGTTTCTGTCGTGCTGTTGTTACTATTGATATTTGCACATGCGGCATGACAAGGCGGGATATATATATGTGTGTGTGTGTGTGCGTGTGTGTGTGTGTGTGTATGGGGGGTGGGGGTGGGGATGGGTTGCGCACATGGCGAGACAAGGTGGGAATATGATTATGCACGTGTGGCAAGACAAGGCGGGCGTTCACTTTATTATTGCACATGTGGCGAGACAGAGTGGGCTATGTCAGGGATTGATTTGTGATGGTATGGGGGCATTCTTGTTGTTGATATTTGTGTAGTGGTACACTTACCTGTGTGAGCTTTATCTTGTGAAAGTTGTGAGAAAACATTCTACGTGCTATCCATTCTTTTCCCTTATGCTCACTAGCTGGTATGAACTATGTTAGGACACTTGTACAAGCATACACGTAGTTAAGCACTCTTATCGGATAAGAGGTTTTCTTGATATTGTTGAGTATAGATGCACACCCTTGCTTACTTTCCTTCTATGCGAGAATGGCTCTATTTGGCACGCGAGTCGTCAGTGCGGTTAAGAGGTGTAATGAGGGCACAAGATGCCAAGTGTTAGGGTTCAGGTATTGAGAGCCGTGAGTTGTGATTTGTCCGAGGTTCGGTACTTTGTGGAGTTTTTTGACTAAAACCTGATGTGAAAGCGGTCGTTGTTGCTGAGTTATTAATTGTCCTTTTTGTATCTGTGATTTCGGATTTAGCTTGTGTTTACGTTTACCCTTCTGTGTCATTATTATGGTATTCCACTGATACTTGTTATTGTCCTTTCATATTGCAATTATTGTATTGTTAGTCATATCGCGTAGTATTTATGTAGATATTATACTATATTGTTTCTATACTTATACTTTGTTCAGGTTATTTAGTCCCTTAGGTGTCTTGACTGTTCCTCGTCATCACTCTACTGAGGTTAGTCTTGATACTTGCTGGGTACTGCCGTGGTGTACTCATACTACACTTCTAGATATTTTTTGTGCAGATCCGGGTATTTTGAAGTCCGTTGAGCATAAGCTAGCTGTGCGGATTGCTGCTGTGGAGACTCAAGGTAAACATGCCGCTGCGTTCGCAGGCTTCGGAGTCACCTTCCTATTTTGTATTCATATTGTTTTTACCTATTTCCAAACATTTGTATTTAGAAGTGTCAGGACCCAAAATCAACCGTTGTGATGGCGACTATCGTGGAACTAGGCCAGTCTCAAATCAACTACCCAACACCAACAACAATAAGTCTGAAAACATTAACGGAAGCATTTAACATTAAAGAAAAACTGTTTGAAACATAAACAAATCCCAAAGTGATACAATCCATCCCAAAACCAGGGTGTCACTGAGTACATGAGTGTCTAGATTAGAAATACAGTCTACTACAGTGTCTAGAGATATAAACTGAAAGTACGACAAAGATAAAAAAGGAGAGTCAAGGCCCGCGAACGCAGCGTAGCTAACTTGATAGTCTCCAAAACTCTAGGATCCTCAATAAGACACCTCCGCTACGACCGATATCGCCTGGAACGTGAGTACACCAACTCAGTAAGTAACAAGTCCAAACTTTGGACTGAAAGGTAGTGAAAAACGCAACCTCAACAGGTATAACAGAAATAAATGTGCATAAACGTAGGCATTCTTTCAAGTCAAATATACAGCTCAAAAAGTAAAGGAAATACTGATCTGAACAATGTAAGGTACACAACTCAGCTATCTCTACATGCCAATGCACAAACTGTATGAAATGCACCATGTGCTCCACTCTCAAGTATTCAACTACTCGGTACTGTATATGGCCATCCGAACCAAGGAAATCCATAACGGAACATATACAACACTGACTATACGTCACCAGTACCGAGGAAAAAGGGCAATCCAACCCTGTGGAGAAATCCATCTCCAGGTATCAAGTACTTCGGACAAATCCATGTCCAGGGAAAATTCATCCCTCAATAATATCATCTGCGCTCACTGGGGGTATGTTACAGACTCCGGAGGGGCTCCTACAGCCCAAGCGCTAGCATAATCATCAATATAACCACTGCGGCGTGCAGCCCGATCCCATAACTATCACTCATAACCAGGCACTCGGCCTCACTCAATCATCAACCTCTCCAGTCTCACCACGGGCTCACAATGTCATGAAAATAACTCGAAAATATGATATGATGAATCAAAAAATAACTAAGACCGAGATATGATATAAAAATGCATTATCATGACTGAGTATGGAATAGTAACTGAAATTAGTGAGATGACAGCAAGAAACGACCGCTAAGGGTCCAAACAATATCAGCACAAAGCCTAAACATGATATCTAGTATGATTTATAGCTCAACTACTTTATCACATGATGAAAACATGGATATCAACAGGATAGAGTCACTAAACGGTTCCATGGAATCACCCAAGTCACAATTCTCACGGTGCATGCCTGCATGCCCGTCACTTGGCATGTGCGTTACCTCAATACCAATCACATAGCGCTTAATTTGGGGTCTCGAACCCTCAGAACCAAGTTTGAAAATGTTACTTACCTCAAACTAAGCAAAGTCCTACTCTGGAATGCCCTTGCCTCTCAATTCGGCCTCCAAACTTCCCGAATCTAGCCACAAGCAATACAATACGATTAATATAGGCTAAAGGGGTCAATTCCACAAGAAAACTATCAAATTATAGTCAAAATCCGAAATCGACTCAAACCAGGCCCCCGGGACCACGTCTCGGAGCCCAACAAAAATGACAAAACCTGAAATCTCATTCACTCACGAGTCTAACCATACCACATTTACTCAAATCCGACAACAAATTCCCCTTCAAAACCTCAAAATTCCATCTCAAGAACGCTTCCACTTTTTCCCCAATTTTTCACCCCAAGTCATAATTTAGATGATAAAAATCAAGATATAATCATGAAAGTTAACCAAAACACTCACGACCCAAACCGATGGGCCACAACGGGCACCCGATACCTTACTCAATCGAGTACCAGAATAACGTATCTTTTGATGTCATACTATCTTAGATAACAAAACCGAAAGGCTGTTGTAAGATAAGTAGAATACAACATGTGATACCAACTTATACATAAGACATGCGGGCCTATAAAACCAAAATAACCACTCTTATACTGAACATAGGCCGACAAGGCCATACAATATTTTACGTACATGACATCTATCTACAAGCCTCTAAGAATACATAATTTTCACAAAGGTTGGGACAGAGTTCCGGCATACCAAACAATACACGTCAAAATCATACTAACCAAACAAGCAACTCCGATGCAAATGGAGCGCACCAACATCATCCGTTGAGCTAATAGTCTACATGGAGGGATCTTGACCTGTCTATCGGGACCTGCGGGCATGAAACGCAACATCCCCAGGCAAAAGGGACGTCAGTACAAATAATGTACCGAGTATGTAAGGAATGAAAATCAGTAACTAATAGGCATGAGAGAAACATGGAATAAAACACTCGACATGTAAGTCTGAATAACTCTGTAAATCATGAAATACTCATAGTGTCATGCATATGCATATGAATGTCATGTCGTGCATAGGTACATGTGTTCATAACATCATTAAGCCTCTAAGGGCATCCCATCATATCATCTCGGCCACTGTAAGCAAAATCATCAACATATACCAGTTAATCAGGTGGTGGTGCGTATATAACGCCTTAACCTTTTTCATATCCCATATACATACATATACATATATATATATATACGCGTATATAACGTCATCTGGTCATGGGTCAATGTGCATGTATAAATGCATGAAATGCATATGAAATACGTTAATAAAATTTCTCTGAATGTCATAAAAATAATATGCCTGCCGAATAAACTTTATCAAATACATATTTTTCTGAGACCTATGAACAGATGATAGAATAATATGACACATAGGAAAATAAGAATATATACATCTCTAGCATTTCTACGAATAGAGTAATTTATGAAAGTTGTGCATTTGCTCGTTTAGCTTGTCTCATATAGATCATGCCAAAAGAATTAAGGGATAGCCTTAACATACCTGAACCGATTCTCTTGACAAAATCTTTAACACCCGTTGATTGCGACGACACGTAACGGTGGATCGAACTAGGAAAACATTCGTATGATGTTATTTCAAGATATACTCACGTAACTTTCTAATAGAAAGAGTACTATATTATAATGTACTGCCTTACTATATTATACACATTTGATATGGGGATTTTTGCCTTGAAATTTGGTATGTTTCCTATTAATGGCCACTGGAATGGTGCTGGTGGAAGATTTTGGATTTTAAAGAATGTAGAGTTGATTTGATTTAGTATTAGATAGATTACAAGTGGGATTAAAAAGGTGATAAGTTCATGGTTTTTCCTTCAAATGAAAAGTATTTTGTGTAAAATTGTGTTGAATACCTCCAGAACATTTTCTAACATTTGTATATAAGACCTCTCTTTGAATTAGAGAGATTTTATGCATTAAATGGAGTGGGGCCCACATAGTAATGACTAAACCTTAATCTTATTAAATTATGACACCTTTCAATTATAAGGTAAGAGTCACTAAATGAAAGAAAGGGGCTGCCACGTTTTGGCTTGTTAGGCCTTATCCCAATATCTTAATTAATTATCTACTAATCCTTAATTAACTAGTTAATCTCCCACTAATTAATAATTAACCAATTGCTAGCATAATTAAGAATTATCTCAACTTACTTAAAATACTACCCACTTTAACGCACTTTATACCCTACTATCGTGGTCATGTGGTACCTTGTATGGCACTGGTCCATAAATACCAGGTATTTTAGCTCGGACCGTATTTTATCCCAAAATGTCAAACTTCAACGAAATTCATTTTCTTCGATTTGCTTACCCTCTCACCTTCATGAATTTACTCATCACTTGTTTGAAATAGCATAATGCTTATAATCTCCAAAACAATTTCATTCCCAAACTTACGTCGATTAACTTTACGATGAAACTTTAACGTATGATAATGCGGGATGTTACATCTCATTTTCCGAGCTTCCACCAATTTACTTATGGCTTGCTTCCATGTACGAAATATGGGGTGTAACAACATTCCCCCTTTGGAACAATCGTCCTAAAATGTTGACTGATGCACTTATCATTTTCATGACTTATGTCTTCCGAATATTTTAGTACTCTCCTTTCCATCTAGGATACTATTCTGTGAATAACTCCAAAGGTCAAGACATTCCCCCCTTTAGGCATCTTTCTCACACCACGACTTGTGGTCGGAATTCTTTCAATCTCACAATTGTTGCTACCTTTTGTCATAGATCCGTTTATCTATCCGTATGACTTTACTGCCATAACTCTTACTTTGATTTATCGTTATTGAGGTCTGCTACCGAACTACAGGTTACTTGCATTGCTTATAGAATATGTATAAATCTAAGTCCTTTAATGCCTCCTCATTACTGTTCATCTTAAGAATGGCGGCCTAATCTCATTTCATGCTTTGTGACTTTTGTCCATCCATTGTTAATTCACCTCAATATTAATCTACAATATACCACTGATAACTTGATCTCTTATGTAACACTGCCGCTAGGGCTCACATCTCATCGGGGACATCTGGAGTAATTAGATTGATCCACTAGGGGCGATACTATACTTCCATAACCGTATTTTATAGCATCCCAATATGACTCACCTTACATGAGTATTTTAATCTTGTCCAATTCATGAGATCCCTTTCTTTTCTTCGTCAGATCATTACTCAATCGAAGGTCCAAACGTCATCCTTTATCTATCACAATTACACTCTCATTCTATTACCAGGGCAGCATCCATCTCTTCTAAATGCTATTAGTCTTAGACTCCTTTGAGTTCATTCAGGCTATAGTGAGATTTTTATAACTTGGAGAAACAATCTGCTCTTCTTGTTTTCATGGGCTTAATCCTGAGGACTTATCTATTTCCGTTACCTTCTCACTCGCCCATTCTTATCCTTACTTCTGTCTTCTAGAACCTTGTCACTTCACCATACAACAACTTGCGACCTACACATATCTATTTGTATTACTTGCAACCTTTCAACTTGCTTGCATCATAGATTTCCTTATGTCATTTTGAAACACTAAGCGAGACATCACATCGTCTCTAACTCTTCTTTACTCTCTTAGTCAGGCTTTTCGATACCTAGACCATAGGCTGGAAGATATGCTATTGACGATGCCGCTATTATTCCTAGATACGGAATCCCTGCGCTTCTAGCCTTTTATCCGAAGTATGGACTATTCACGATATTATGCCTTTGAGTATCTCGTACGTTGTTCACCTTTACCTTACTTACCTTAAAATCTCGATTGTATCTTCTATCTCTTTCATGACCTCCCTTCCACCTAGGTGTAATTCACGTCCATAACTCGAAGCTCTATTATAATACTTGCACCTCTAGTGCATACACAATCCGGTGGGAGCTTTATACTGACTTCTTACGAGGCCGGTACTCTTCTCACAGGCTTTATCATAGAGCCATTATAAAATATGGCTACTATCTCTTTTGTACCTCTGATATTAATAGTGATTCTGTAATGTTCTCAATCATGATGTCTATAATTTTTTAGGTCCAATAATCAAACTCCTAATTTTCTTAGTTGATGTAACTCTTTAGTTTCCTCTCCCTTCTGATCAGTCTTCATGTACGCTTAAGCTATTTTCCGATATGCGGCTCATAGTATTAGTTATTATGTTTAGCCTTTTATGGGCGCTATGGAGTATCCATGATATAATCCTTTAATAATTCGATCTATGACCTGGGCTCAATTCTTTATTTTAACTTATACCGGAATCTTCCACGGTTGTATATGTTGCATGTATAAAACTCCAAACTCTTAAGTGCGTCCATAACGAAACTAACTCCGGATCATTGATCGAATAATTCCTTTTGTTCCTTCTCAGCTAGCCTTTCATTGTAGCACTTAGGGAGGACCCTCTGACTCTTGTAAAGCTACGAGATTATTACATCGTATACCCAATAAAATTTTTGATGTCCTTCCTCACCTACAATTATTCATAGTTACTTACCTCCACGCCCTTGTGCTTGTAGGGTTGCTTCTGAACTAATATTTTGACTGTCTTTCCAGTGGCACTCTCTTTTATTCCCGTAATACTCATACGGTACCTTTAACAACCCTAATTCCTATCTGAATATTTTTTAAGTATTACAATGACATTATTGCGAGGCTGAATTCACTATATTGGGTTTTACTATGCTTTTCTTGCACGATCTGCCGATTTGTCTGTATCCTCTTATCTAGCCATAGCTAGGCTCTTCCTGAATCAAGTACTAACTACTCGTTGGCCCATTCCTGTATTAATATTTCGCGTAATCTTTCTTGAGTTATTTCCTTTGTCTTAACTTACCTCTCGCACTGGCTCATTATTAATCAATAACATCTCGGGCAGGAACCCTTACTTCCTCTCCTTTATGTCGTGTTTGCATAATGCCCTGGAATCGTAGCATATCTATATGATTTGGATAAGCGCAATCTCATTCCTTTCTCATTTTTATCGCATTCTTCCTTTACCATTCCATGGTTACTAGAACCACTTAATTTTGACTTAATATCACGTCACTCCACATTCCCCCCTTTAGGGGAGTACTAAAATTTAGCGCTACGACGATCTACCTATAGATGTTTTACCTCTTTATCTTTGGCGTCTTCTCACATTAACGATGACCCTTACTTGCCTTGCGGTAATCCTTTTGTACCAAGGATAACGAAATTCCTTACTCGCGAGGGTGACACTTAGTGTAACTGGCACACATAGTCCCTTAAGTTTAACTTTGCTCACATTGCTTGCTTTAGGGAAGCGTTTTCCTGAATGACCATTCTCTGAATTTCTCATAAATCTTCTTCTGTTGTCCATTCTTTTATCGCCGGAACGCAATCTGAAATTCTCATGATGCCGACTATTATCAAGTCGATCCATTCCTAATTCATGTTTAGTTTATCTTGTTCACCAGCCCATACTGATTTCTATTATTTTGGGGTCCAACTTTTCCTTATGCTAGTCGCATTAGAGTCACAAACTTATTTCTCCAAAAATGAGGATATGACTTTATCCTATAATCCTTTGTTGTCTCAAGGCTTGTCACCTTTTGTCTTTTCCTTCACTTAACTATAGACTCTATAATTCTGTCATCTTTTTGATCTACCATTGTCATCCATGTATCATATCTTTCTCATAATGCTCCATTAACTTTTTTCTTATTTCCCGCTAACATTTATGCCTATTACTTTATTCTGAAACTCGAACAAGACATTCTTTTGCTTTTAGCTCCCCTTTGCTCCATCCAGTGGCTCTTAGGGTTGCTTAACGTTCTCGCTCTACTAGGGACGCGAACCACACTAAGGTAATATTTATCCTTCAAGGCTTCTAGTGTCTATCTTTATAGTACTCATATCTAGCTGTACTATTTTAGAATGCGCCATCTGGGTGTCTCACAAGGAGATCTATTAGCACATTTGCAATATCCTTCGGAAATGTCAACTAACACAAACAATCAATTCACCATTATAGGTTACTCTAACCCCAACCGGATCCTGATATTCCGTCCTTTTCTTAATCTACACCTGTTAGCCCCCAATAGGGTATAACTGAGATGGGTGTGTCCAATTATACATACCTCTGTTACTGTAGAGGGTAACTCACAATGCTTATATTTTCTGGCCGGAACTGTAATACTGATAATCTTCATTAAATGGGTGCCTCGTACCCTTCTTCACCTTGCTTCTTTTACTAGCTAAAACTTGTGTCTACCTTCCGATTCTGTTATTCCTTATTTTTCACCGTAAGAGTGGATAAGTATTCTTGCCTCAAAACTCTTTATCAAGAACCTTAAACCTTTTAGTACACGCATGGTCTGCTGAAGACCTCACATTTACTCATCATAAGCATGATGCAAAATCGAGTTCCTCTGACTCAACACTTCCACAGCTATATCTCTTAACGACCATCTTTCTGAATATAGGCATCGTTGTATTACGAATAAGACAGAGTTTAGGAAATTGAGTTCTTACGACTGAGCTCTACCACACGATATAGAGTAAGAAGAAAGAGTGACAGTCCTAAATGCCATGTAGCCTCCTGCTTAGAAGTGTGGTGCACGACACACCCATAAACAAGACTCTACTAGACACAGCTTGTAGACTCCCTAGGATAGAACTGCTCTGATACTACTTTTGTCACGACCCAAACCGATGGGCCGCGACGGGCACCCGGTACCATACTCAACCGAGTACTAACATAACGTATCTTTTCATGTCATACTATCTTAGATAACAGAACCGGAAGGCTGTTGTGAGATAAGTAGAATACAACATGTGGTACCAACTTATACATAAAACATACGGGCCTATAAAACCAAAATAACCACTCTTATACTGAACATAGGCCGACAAGGCCATACAATATTTTACGTACATGACATCTATCTACAAACCTCTAAGAATACATAATTTTCACAAAGGTCGGGACAGAGTCCCGCCATACCAAACAACACACGTCTAAATCATACTAACCAAACAAGCAACTCCGAAGCAAATGGAGTGCACTAACATCATCCGCTGAGCTGATAGTCTATATGGAGGGATCTTGACCTGTCTATCGGGACCTGCGGGCATGAAACGCAACGTCCCCAGGCAAAAGGGACGTTAGTACAAATAATGTACCGAGTATGTAAGGAATAAAAATCAGTAACTAATAGACATGAGAGAAACATGGAGTAAAAGACTCGACATGTAAGTCTGAATAACTCTGTAAATCATGAAATACTCATAGTGTCATGCAAATGCATATGAATGTCATATCGTGCATAGGTACATGTGTTCATAACATCATTAAGCCTTTAAGTTCATCCCATCATATCATCTCGGCCATTGTGGGCAAAATCATCAACGTATACCAGTTGATCAGGTAGTGGTACGTATATAACGCCTTAACCTTTTCCATATCCCATATACATGTATATACGCGTATATAACGCCATCTGGTCATGGATCAATGTGCATGTATAAATGCATGAATTGCATATGAAATACGTTAATAAAATTTCTCGGAATGTCATAAAAATAATATGCCTGCCGAATAAACTTTATAAAATACGTATTTTTCTGAGACCCATGAACAGATGATAGAATAATATGACACATGGGAAAATAAGAATATATACATCTCTAGCATTTCTACGAATAGAGTAATTTATAAAAGTTGTGCATTTGCTCGTTTCGCTTGTGTCGTATAGATCATGCCAAAAGAATGAAGGGATAGCCTTAATATACCTGAACCGATTCTCTTAACAAAATCTTTAACACTCGTTGATTGCGACGACACGTAACGGCGGATCGAACTAGGAAACAATTCGTATGATGTTATTTCAAGATATACTCACGTAACTTTCTAATAGAAAGAGTACTATATTATAATGTACTGCCTTACTATATTATACACATTTGATATGGGGATTTTTGCCTTGCAATTTGGTATGTTTCCTATTAATGGCCACTGGAATGGTGCTGGTGGAAGATTTTGGATTTTAAAGAATGTAGAGTTGATTTGATTTAGTATTAGATAGATTACATGTGGGATTAAAAAGATGAGAAGTCCATGGTTTTTCCTTCAAATGAAAAGTTTTTTGTGTAAAATTGTGTTGAATACCTCCTGAACGTTTTCTAACATTTGTATAAGACCTCTCTTTGAATTAGAGGGATTTTATGCATTAAATGGAGTGGGGCCCACATAGTAATGACTAAGCCTTAATATTACTCAATTATGACACCTTTCAATTATAAGGTAAGAGTCACTAAATGAAAGAAAGGGGCTGCCACGTTTTGGCTTGTTAGGCCTTATCCCAATATCTTAATTAATTATCTACTAATCCTTAATTAACTAGTTAATCTCCCACTAATTAATAATTAACCAATTGCCAGCATAATTAAGAATTATCCTAACTTACTTAAAATACTACCCACTTTAACGCATTTTATACCATACTATCGTAGTCATGTAGTACCTTGTATGGCACTGATCCATAAATACCGGATATTTTAGCTCGGGCCATATTTTATCCCAAAATGTCAAACTTCGATGAAATTCATTTTCTTCGATTTGCTTACCCTCTCACCTTCATGAATTTACTCATCACTTGTTTGAAATAGCATAATGCTTATAATCTCCAAAATAATTTCATTCCAGAACTTACGACGATTAACTTTACGATAAAACTTTAACATATGAAAATGCGGGATGTAACATCTCATTTTCCGAGCTTCCATCAATTTTCTTATGGCGTTCTTCGATGTAAGAAAACATGGGGTGTAACAATCAACTCCGTGAAAATCCCTTCAAGAACCGCCCAAATCCGTGATCTCTAGCTCAAAATATGAAAAATGAGCTCAATCCCTCGATTTTGAATTTAACACTGTCTGCCTAGATTTCCTTCTTCGCGAACGCGACCGTCCTCTTGCGTTCGCATAGACCACCTTGGCTGCCTCTCCACTTTACTCTTTGCAAACGCGACACATGCCTCGCGAACACAATGCTTTACTAGCTCAGATCTACGCAAACATGACCACCACCTCGCGAACGCTTAGAACAAGGACATGGGATCCCCAACTGCCTCACTCCTCTTCGTCAACGTGACCCTACTCCCGCATTCGCGAAACACACGCAGACCACACCTTCGCATTTGCGTCCTCCCCTTCGCGGACACAAAGTACAAAATCACACCACTCAGAAAACACTCTTCCCGAACGCAAGGGCCCACTCGCAATCGCCAAAGAGGAAACCAGAAGAATACAGCAGCAGATATTAGCAGTCTCACCAAGGCCAAAAATGATCCGTTAACTATCCGAAACTCACCTGAGGCCCTAGGGGCCTCAACCAAACATACCAACGCATCCCATAATATCATACGAACTCAGTCGAACCTTCAAATCACCTTCAACCATATTAAAAACACAAATTACACATAGATTCAAGCCTAATGACGCTGAAACCTACCAAACCACGTCTGAATGACCTCAAATTTTGCACACAAGTCATAAATGACACCATGAACCTACTCCAACTTTCGGAAATCCAATCCGACCCCGATATCAAAATTTTGCACTATCGGCCAAAATTGCCAAAATTCTAACTTTTGCCAATTCAAGCCTAATTCTACCACGGACCTCCAAATCACATTCCGGACGCGCTCCTAAGTCCACAATCACCTAACAGATCCAACGGAACCATCAAAATTCAAATCCAAGG
Source organism: Nicotiana otophora (assembly GCA_000715115.1). NCBI lineage: Eukaryota > Viridiplantae > Streptophyta > Magnoliopsida > Solanales > Solanaceae > Nicotiana > Nicotiana otophora. The sequence continues at coordinate 27,492 of AWOL01S0032738.1, forward strand.
TCGTTTACATATAAGTCAACATCCGGTTGACTTTTCTAACTTAAACTTTTAATTAAGAGACTATGTGTCTCAATTCACTCTGAACCCCAACCAATTGACCCGGTATATCATAACATAGCTGTAGAACACAAAAGAAGCAGAAAATGGGGGAACGGGGATATAACTCTCAAAACGACCGGTCGGGTCGTTACAAGAAGTTGTAGTAAACTCTGTAGAGCTTATGACTTGTACTACCAGTTTTGGGAATTATAAATTTTATTGAGATTTCTATTTCAAAAGTTGTTAGATGTTATTTATTATTATTGTTATTCAGTAAATGTAAGGCTTACCTAATCCGTAAGACTAGGTGCCATCACGGTACCCAATAGAGGGGAAATTAGGTTGTCACAATTTATCTCTTTCTCATCGAGCATACATATAACAGTACCGGCTAGGTGGGAAAAATGCTAATAATAATAAAATAAATAAAGTGGGAGGCACACAAGAAGCAACAATGAACAGAGCGGTAAATATGGACCACGGAAGCAGACTGGGAATAAGGGCATAGAAATTATGACACCAATTAGGAAGGAAAAATGTAAATCTCACTCATTAGCATGGTAGAAGTCTTAGATGCAAATATAACAAACAAGAAGAAAATCATAATATTTGCAAGTTAAACAGATAGAAGGCATGGATAACACAACAACACTTGGGGTAGAGGACACAGAAAGAACAACGACTACAAATCACATAGAAAACATAGGTGCACAATAACATCTCAAGATAAAGGCATGAATGTATACGCAACAAAAAGATATCACAATATAATGTATGTCTCTTTTCCTCGCCTACACGGAAATACCCTTCGTGTCATGAACATATGATGATATAAAAATAATGGCATGCCATCACCCTTCGTGCTTTTACTCTCATCCTCACATGATAATGTAAATGAAATGGCACGGTATTATCCTTCGTGCATAATAATGTATATGAATGGCACGTCATCACCCTTCATGCTTTATACTTTTCCTCACATGATAATATATACGAAATGGCACGGCATCACCCTTCGTGATTTACACTCTCCATCGCATGATATTGTATATGAAATGGCATGGCATCACCCTTCGTGCTTTACACTCTTCCTTACCAAGCACATGTATATCATTAACAAGCAAGGTAGAGCATAAACAGCATCAAGGAAAGTGTTTAAACAAAAGTCCGTCAGATTTTTAATCAAATTATAATAATCCAAATCAGGGTTTCTAGAATTTAATGTCATATTCATAGAAATCTAGAAATCAAAGAAGACATGAAATAAGAGTGTCACATAGTTCTCCAAAGTACAATAAATCGTATAATTTACCCCCGAGCATGATTAACCCCGACACATGCATATATACTCACCACCTCTTATATGTATCACTCCCACATGTAACAAACAATGGCAATTAGTAGAAAAAATTTCCTCAACAAAGTTAGGCAAAACACTTACCTCAAACAAGCCAATTCCAATGCCAAGCAAGATAAACAATACTTCGAAAATCCCATTCTGCACGTATCAACCTCCAAACGCCTTCGTATCCCCTCAATTCAAGCCAAACGATGTGTATCTATTCAAACAACATGTAAATTAATCACAATGTACTCCAATTCTTACAATTTAACAATTTATAAAAAATTTCAACCCCGCTCGAAAGGTCGATGGTGGGACCCACATCTCAAAATCTGATGAAACTCACAAAATCCGACAACCCATTCAATTACGAGTCCTTCCATACTAATTTTACTCAAATTCGACTCCGAATCAATGTTCAAAACTCGAAAATTCATCTTATGGAATTGTAGAAAATTCCTCCGATTTTTCTTGAAAAATCAATAATCTAACGCTGAAAACGAAGATTAATTCATGGAATATAATCAGAAGGGAGTCAAGAACACTTATCCCATGTTGTGTGATGAAATTTACCTCTGAAAATCACCCAAACCGAGCTCCAAAATTCCCAATCGAAAATAAAGAAATGGCTATTTTTCGTCCTTAAGATTCTGCCCAATTTCTGCATTTGCGAGGAAAATGCCGCATCTGCAGCCTCGCTTTTGCGAGCCAAAATGCGCATCTGCGTTGTCTTCGCTTCTGCGAGCACTGAAGCCGCTTCAGCGGGCTCGCTTCTATGAGACCTAGTCCGCTTCTACGGACCTTGCACTCCTGCAGTTCCTCGTCCGCATCTGCCATCACGCAGGTGCGGGAAACAAATGATAACTGCCTCTTCTTGCTGTGAGGGCCTTGAAACCAAACCGCCCCCGCCCGAAAATGCCAATTGCTTTCTCGTTGGGGGTCAAATTTCCCTCGCATCTGTGACCACTGCCTCACCAGCTCCTGTCCGCTTCTGTGACAATGTTGTCGCTTCTGCGGTCGCACACCTGCGACCAATTCCACATCATGTGCGATTGCACCAGAACTGGAAAAATTTCCAAAATTGTTCTGAATCCAAATTTTAATTCGTTAACCATCCAAAACTCACCCGAGGCTCCCGGGACCTCACCCAATTATACCAATAAGTTCCAAATAATCATACGAACTTAGTCGAAGCCTCAAATCACATCAAACAATGCTAAAACCATGAATCGCACCCCGATTCAAGCCTAATAAAAACTAACAAATTCCAACTTCTACATTAAAATCCGAAACCTATCTAATCAAGTCGATTGACCTCAAATTTTGCACACAAGTCATAAATGACATAAAGGACCTATGAATATTTGTAGAACTAGATTCTGACCCCGATATCAAAAATTTAATTGCCCAGTCAAACTTCCAAACTTTCAATTTTCTATTTTTGCCATTTCAAGCCTATTTTAACTACGGACTTCCAAATAATTATCCGAGCACACTCCCAAGTCAAGAATTACCATACGGATCTATTAAAACCATCAAAACTCCATTCCGGAGTCATTTGCACAAAGGTCAAACTCTGGTCATCCCTTTTGATTTAAGCTTCCAACATGAATTTCATTCATCCGAACTAATCCCGAAACACCTTAAAACCAAAGCTGACAATGCACATTGGTCATAATACATCATATGAAGCTATTCAAGACTTCAAATAGTTAAAAGGCTATAAATACTCAAATCGACATGTCGGGTCGTTACAGACATATACATGTATAATGGAATTTTTGCCGAACTTTACGGATGCCAGTGACACCTCTCTTCATAGAATAGGTCCACCTCTGATGGTTACCCAAATTATCCGTTGGTTAACCCATTTTTTTATCCATATTAAATATGGGTCAGGTCGGATAATATATTCATTTGTTATTACCCGTCTCAAATCCGACCTGACCCACCCATTTTTCACCCCTAAACCTAGCCTAGCCTTTTGAATACAAAGGATGTAATTATATTTAACCATTCAAAATTTGTATCATCAACATAACACACTACTCATCATTGTTCTATTGCATAAAACGACGGAATTCTAACCAATTAGTCCCTAAAATCAAGATGTTCAAGGACTACTGAATAACAATTTATTTTTTTCTTTCTATTTTCTCATTATTTCACGGTTCATACTTGGAGAGGCAGGATTCTAACCTACGTAGAAAAACTTCAACAGATTTACAGTCTGCCGCTATTGACCACTCGGCCACTCTCCCTTTCCCGGGACGAGGCTCCCTCAATGGGTTCTAATCTATATATATATTAAAGGAATAAATTTACCATATATAATTGACATTGTGGTTAAGCCAAGTGGCAAGCTAATAAATATCAATAGTATATGGTAACTTTATTCTCTCTCTCTCTCTCTCTCTCTCTCTCTCTATATATATATATATATATATATATATATATATATATATATATATATA
>AWOL01S0032738.1:33147-45142 GCA_000715115.1 Nicotiana otophora
ATAACGACCCGACTGATCGTTTTGAGCACTTACACTTTTCTTGGTAGTTTGAGGGCACGAATATCCCCGCATGATGTATTATGTGATGAATAGATAGGTCATCTTATTTTTTAGGACCTAATTCTGTGTTTCGAAGCTTCAAATACCTTATTTTAGCCCTCCTCAATTTGTGTACACAGTTCGGGTGTTTTTCGGAAAGCTTTTATGTTAAAATCTGATAACAATATGAAATCTTTGCCTTAAAACCCATTTGAGTTGACTTTGGTCAATATTTTGAGCAAACAACCTCGGATCCGTATTTTGATGGTCCCGATGGGTACGTATCGTAATTTGGGACTTTGGTGCATGCCCGAAATCAAATTCGGAAGTCCCTAGCTCGAGTTATCGCATTTTGTTAAAATTTGAATGTTTAAAGGCTTAATGAATCTAAAGGTTTAATCGATGTTTGAAATTATTGATACCGGGTCTGTATTTTGGTTTTGTAACCCGATATAGGTTCATTTCTATATTTATGACTTATCTGTCAAATTTGGTGAGAAATGGAATTGGTTTGACATGATTCGGACATCCGGTTGTTGAAATAGAAGTTTTAAAGTTTTCTTGAAAATTTTATTTGATTTTGGGGTTCAGTTTGTAGTTCTAGATGTTATTTTGGTGATTTGATCGTACGAGCAAGTTCGTATGATATTTTTAGACTTGTGTGCATAGTTGGTTTAGAGCCCCGAGGGCTCGGGTGAGTTTCGGATAGGCTACGGAGTGGTTTGGACTTAGAGAAACTTAGCTGGTGTTTCAGTTCTGGTGCAGGCCTATGATCTCGCAATTGTGAGATCAGGCATCGCATTTGCAGCCTCTGATGGGTTCGCATTTGTGAGTAACTCATTGCACTTGTGAAGAGTAGTTGGGACACCTTATGTTCGCATTTGCGAAGTGGGTCAGGGGAGTAAAGGATCGCAATTGCGATCAGGTGGTCGCATTTGCAGAAGGTCAGAGTTCGTATTTGCGTACAATTCATCACAAATGCGATGAAAGCAGAGATGTGAAGGTCTTTTAATTTGCGATTGATTATTCGCATTTGCGCGGTTCGCAAATGCGAATCCCAAGTCGCAATTGTGACATCTGCAACTGATCAAAATGGGACTTAGACGGGATTTTAGTTCATCTCTCAAATTTTCAAAACAAGAAACCTTATAGGCAATTTTTCAAAGAACCTTTCTTTCCCAAATCATTGGTAAGTTATTATAAACTAGTTTCTTTCAATCTTTCACTACATTTCCTAAGATTTCAACCAAAAATCTTGTGTTTTCATGGTGGAAATTGGGCGTTTGGTTAGAATTAGGGATTTTTATAAAATTGGGATTTTGACCTCAAATTGAGGTCGGATTTCAAAAATAATTACATAACCGAGCTCGGGGGTGAATGGGTACTCGGGTTTTGGTCCGAATTTTGGGTTTGGACCAAGCGAGCTCGGGAGTTGACTTTTGTTGACTTTTTAATAATGACCTAAATTGAGTCTTTTGCAATCGTGGGTAGTTCCTAAGGCTTAATCCGAATCGTTTGGTTGGTAAACCGCTAGATTCTATTGGTTCGGAGGCTTGTTTGAAAGGAAAAAGTTATGGTTGAGCTGTGAGTTGATCTTTGGAGCGAGGTAAGTGTCTTGCGCATTGTTGAGGGAATTTTTTCTATTATTTGACATTGTTTGCTACATGCGGGGGTGATACATATATGAGATGACAAGCATATATGCATGTGCCAGGGTTAACCATGCTCGGGGGTAAATTATATTATAAATTGTGTCTTGTAGAATCATGTGACCTTCTTGCTTCATGCCTTACTTGACTCTTATCTACTAATAACGCAGTATTAGACGTTAGAAACTAAGACTTAGCTTATTATAACTTGATCAAATTTGATGAGATTTTGAGAATGCATTGATGTGTCTAATTCGGTTATTACTATGCGTACTCATTAATACATTGCTACAGCAGATATCCTTGAGATACTAGATTTTGTACTTGTATTGTAGATCATTTGTGAGATTTGTTGAAATACTTGAATAATAAGGTTCTTGCGAGTTTATTGAACTATTGTTGGCTTGGAAAGTTGTAATCAGGATTCATTTGGAATATTTGTTTAAACACTCCCCTTGACGTTATTTATGCTTCATGCCTTGTTTGTCATTGATATACATATGCTTGGTAAGGAATAATGTAAAGCACGAAGGGTGATGCCGTGCCTTTATTTATACATTATCATGTGAGGGAGAGTGTAAAGCAAGAAGGGTGATGTCGTGCCATATTATTGAGAATAAAAGCACAAAGGGTGATGACGTGCCATATTATTGAGAGTAAAAGCCTGAAGGGTGATGCCGTGCCTTATCATTTGTGAGTAAAAGCACGAAGGGTGATGCCGTGCCATGTTATGTGAGGACGAGGGGCATGCATTATGTTGTGATATCTTTCCTTTGTGTATACGTTCATGCCGTTACATTGAGTTGTTATTGTTGTATTTATGGTTTTTATGTGACTTGTTGTTAATGCCCTATTCTTGTTCTTTATCTTATTTGTTATTGTGTCACTCATGCCTTCTACTTGCTAAACTTGCAAATACCATGCCTACTTCCTGCCGTCATAATTATATCTTTGTCATATTTATTTGGGTTGCACTTAGTACATTCCTTATACCATGTTAGTCATTCATGCTTCTACTTGTTAACGCATAAAGATCTTGTGTTCCCCACTTATTCGTTATATTTGTATTTATGCCTCCACCATGCTAGTTAATTGAAGTTATATTCCTTTTTCCTGATTGTTGTCATCACCTTTGTGCTTTTCGCCTAGTCTGTTGTTCATGTCCATATGTACATTCTCGTTCATTATTGCTACTTGCATATTTCCTACTTTGTCATTTCTGTTATTGGCATTTTTGCCATCCGGTTGGTGTTGTTGTATGCATATTTTGTGAGGATGAGATAAATGCACGAAGGGTGTTGCCGTGCAATTGACTTGATATCAGAGTATATTCCTCACGTTATGAAAGTTATGGGGTCACTATTGTGGTTTATTGGTTTCGCTCTAAGGAAAAGATTGGTTGAGATATTGGAAACTGTTGAATTGTGATCTCTTCTAGTACTCTGTTATTGTTTTGTGCATTCGTTTCGTGTACTATATCCTGTTATACTGTAGTATAGTTCTATTGCTAGATTTCAGTACAGATCTTTGTTAGTGAGCATCTTTTTACTAAAAAGTCGTGTCACTACTTCGACGAGGTTAGATAAAATACTTACTAGGTACATGGGGTCGGTTGTACTCATACTACACTCATGCATCTTGCGTGTAGATTTTTGGAGCAGAGCTGCTGGTGATATCGGGAGCTGACCTTGAAGATGTTAGTGCATTCCAGATATAGCTGCCACTTGTTCTTGGTAGCTTTAGATTTTGTTAATCTGTTTATGTAACTTTCAAACAGATCGTGTAATTAATTGTATCAACTTTGTAAATTCCAAGTCTTAGAAGCTCATGATTCATACCAGTTCTTAGGTTAATTTGCAAAAGTTCAGATAATTCTTCATTATTTTCCTATAATTTCATTTGGATTGTATTAACTGTTAGTTGGCTTACCTAACGGGTCGAGTTAGGTGCTATCACTACTAGTAATCTTTGGGTCATGACAATATATATAAACTGAATTTGAATTAAAGGATAATTTTAAATTTTAGATAAAATTTTTAATTTGAATTAAAATAAAAAAGAAATTTATATTTTGTTATCATGTTATAATACTTAATTCGGTTAGTGATCATATGCAATCGTCTTAGGAACTTTTATTATCTTTTCTAATTATTTAAATATGACTTCACCTCTGGAAAACAAATACTCCATATAACTATAAAACTCTCTCACATTTAAAATCATATCATTATAGTTCTTTAAAACACTATAGCTAGATTTGAATAAAGCGAATTTCTTTTTAAATAAATATAATATATATGGTACACGACTATGTTTATCCAGATAACAAAAAAGAGTTTAAAATCAAATAACAATTCACTTACATATAATGTTGTCACGACCCGAAATCCACCTGGTCGTGATGGCACCTAACCCAACCTGCTAGGTAAGCCAACTAATAACTATCCAATTTCAATAATATTTAACAGGACAATTAATCAAAAGAAATTATCTGAATCTTATACATTCCCCAAGGACTGGTAGTACAAATCATGAGTTTCTAAGAATAGAATTTACAAAGCTGAAATGAAATAAATACATCGTCTGCTTGAAAAATACATAAACAGAGTTTCATACACCTAAAGCTACCACGAACAAAGGGCAGCTACAACCAGGACGTAGGTACATCTTCAGTCCAGCTCCTATCAAACACAGCAACATCAGCAACCAACATCTGCACGCAAGGTGCAGAAGTGTAGTATGAGTACAACCGACCCCATGTACTCAATAAGTAACAAACCTAACCTTAGGTTGAAAGTAGTGACGAGCTAACAAAAGGGTCGGGCACAACACCAATATTCAACCACAGTTTATAACAGCATAGTACAATAACAAAAGAGTACCTCATAAATAAAAGACTCGTTCGTTCATAGTTCTAGAAAAATATGAATTTCTTTTCAAGTATCTCAGTGAAAACCTAAGTCTTTTATAGAAAAAGCCAAAGTATGAGTAAGTTTGAAAACTGTAGTTTCTCCTAAAACTCCTTTCAACAAATAGTAAGATGTTTCATTTTCAGAAAGCATGAGGAAAGTACTTCTCTATGCCTACATGCCAAGATACAGGTAAAATCATAAATGTCCCCAAAATCGGGTAACAGAAGGAAATGCATCTCTATGCATGTATCTCAAGTACGCATGTCAAATGCAATTCATCTCAATGATGAGCTCATGTACTCACGTTCTTAGAGTACTCAATCTCACTGTCTCGCATTCTCTCTCACTATGCTCAATGCTCAGCACACTCAATCACTCAGCATTGTACAATACCTGTTGCGGCGTGCAGCCCGATTCACATATGACTATAAGGCCCGTTGCAGCGTGCAACCCGATCCATATATATATATATATAGTCGACTGCGCTCACTGGGGGTGTGCAGACTCTGGAGGGGTTCCTTTTAGCCCAACTGCTATAATCCGCATGGACAACTCACGTGCCGCACAGACAACTCACGTGCTATAATATCAACATCCAGAATCGCCCGGACAACTCACGTGCTGCACAGACAACTCACGTGCTATAGTGACAGCATCCTCACAAATAGGCCCCGGGCCTCACTCAGTCTTCAATCTCTCCAGTCTCACTCACGGACTCACATTGTCATGAAACTAGCCCGACAACAATGATATGATGTATCAATAAATAACAACTGAGACTGAGATATGATATGAATGCATGAACATGACTGAGTACGAAATATCAATGCAATCAGTGAGATGACGGTAATAAACAACCACTATGAGTCCAAACAATATCTGCATAATGCCTAAACATGATATCTAGCATGATTGACACCTTAACTACTTTAGCACATGATGAAAACACGGATATCAACAAAGTAGGACCACTACACAGTGCCATGGAAACCATAGAGTCCCAATTCACATGGTGCACGCCCACACACCCGTCACCTAGTATGTGCGTCACCTCAATACCAATCACATAACACCTATTTTGGGATTTCATACCCTCAGCACTAAGATTAGAAGAGTTACTTACCTCGAACACGCCAATACCAAAGTCGAGCAAGCCAAGCGGCGCTCCAAAGATGCCATATCGCGTGTTCCAACCTCCGAACGGCTCGAAACTAACCAAAAATAACTCAAATGCATCAAACAATGCTAATGGAACCAATCCCGGTCGAAAAGGATCATATCTTGAATCAAAAGCCCAAAATTAGCCCAAAAGACCAACTCGGGCCCGCACCTCGGAACCCGACAAAATTTATAAAATTCAATAACCCATTCAATTACGAGTCCAACCATACTAGTTTCACTCAAATCCGACTCCAATTCGATGTTCAAAACTCCAAAATTCATATTAGAAACTTTAGGCCAAAACCCACAATTTCCTTTTTAAATTCACAATCCAATTACCAAAACGAAGGTATATTCATGAAATATAACCAAAGCCGAATAGAGAGCACTTACCCCAATTCATAAGGTGAAATTCCTTTAAGAATCACCTCATCCGAGCTCCATAGCTCCCAAAATGAAGAAAGAACCAAAACCCTCGATAATAGAGCTTCTGCCCAGCTATTCCGCATTTGCGGACAATCGTCGCATCTGCGACCACTGCTTTTGCGGAAAAACTTAGCTTCTGCGAAAACGACTGACCCAGCAATCCCTCGCACCTGCAGTCTTGAAGCCGCTTCTACGATCGCGCTTCTGCGCACTTGAACCGCATTTGTTGTTGGGTGCGTCCAAGCACCCGCACCTACGATTCTCACGCCCAACTCCCCTTCACGCTTCTGCGACAATCGCACCTGCGCAAACTAGCCACAAGTGTGATCACACCAGAACCATCAGCTAGTAAAAATCCAAAAATGCAATGAAATGATCCGAGCCTTGTACGAAACTCACCCGAGCCCCTCCGGACCCCGTCCAAACATTCCAACAAATCCCATAACATGACACGGGCCTACTCGAGGCCTAAAAACACACATAAAACATCGGAATGACGAATCACACTTCAATTCGAATTCAATGAACTTTGAAACTTCAAACTTCCACAACCGATGCCGAAACCCATCAAATCACGTCTGTTTAGCCTAAAACTTCCGAAATTGGAATCCGACTCCGATATCAAAATGTTCACTCCCGGTCAAACCTTTCAAAATTTCAACTTTCGCCATTTCGAGCCAAATTCAACCACAGACCTCCAAATCACAATCCGGACGCGCTCCTAAGTCCAAACTCACCCAACGGAGCTAACGGAACCATCAAAATTCCAATCCGAGGTCAAATGCTTAAAAGTCAAACTTGGTCAACTCTTTTAAATTTAAAGCTCCCTAGTTGAGAAGCATTCTTCCAAATCAGTCCCGAATAACCTGAAAATCAAAACTGACGATTCGCACAAGTCAAAATATATCATATGGAGCTACTCACGCCCGTAAACTATCGAGCGAAGTGCAAATGGTCAAAACGACCAGTCAGGGCCTTACAAATGTAGTAAACTTACATGCTGGAGAAAGAAACATCACAAAATCAGTCAATATTCAAGGAAAGTTATTTTTCTTTTTCTTTTTGAAGAATGTTTGTTTGAATAGTCAATTTATATAAATGGACATCAAACAAATAACAAAACTTTAGCTATACAATTGCTATCATTAATTTTAATTTAGCATCTTCTAGGAATTGAAGGGTATAAGATGAAACCTCTTCATTTAACTGTAGTCAAGCAAATATTTCAAGGGTATAATATTTTTTTCGTTGAAGAATATTAGTTTTGAATCATTTAATTATGTAAAATATGTTTTTTCTCAAATATAACAAGAGGGATATTGGTTTCTAATTTATAGTTTCTATAGCGATTTTGAAGTGTAACAAAAAGTATATTTAAAAACAAAATTGGTATGATGTGAAATATTGTTTTATAAATGTAAACAAATTATTTCAAAATGGGATTATTTTTTAAGATATAATGTAATTTTAAAAATACAAAGATAAGATATTTTTTAATTATAGTAGAGAGTTTTTTAAACTATTGTAATAGAAGTCATATAATGAATAAAATCAAGAAACCGAAATCTTATGGTATTTACATAAATATCCTGCCAGATTTATTGTATACTTTTCATAGCCAATGTACAAAGATGATATGTCGACGACACATGATTATACACATCTTATATATAAATTACACATCTTTTAATTTTTTAATTTAAGTAGTTGGGTGAGCACCTATTTAGGTTGATTAGATAAATCCAAAAGAAAAATATGAAAGAATTTCAATCAAAGACTAAAATATAAATAAAGTTCATATGTAGAAAATTTCTATTAAAACTATCCTTTTATAACGAAATAAATTAAATTTTTGTAACAAAAGAAAGAACGGCACAAAAATAAGATAAAAGAAAATAAATATTGAAACAATGTATGAAAAATCTAAAAACTAGAAATAAGATATGACAATGAATTTCTTCTTCTGTTTCATCTTTGTTGAGTATAAAATTTCGGAAGCTGATCTCATCGATTTAAAATATCCTTTTCAACTCACATACATATATTATAATATAAGGATATCTTAGAATATTCTTTTTTGTTAATTTACATTGTGTGTAATTTTTAAAAAAATACTATTACTAACAAACTAATATAATATTCGAATTTAAATTTAAATACAATTTGAGTAGTTTGCATTGAGGTTAAGCCAAGTATGATGCCGAGAAAACTTTATTTGGTTATTTTAAAATAATGTATGCAATGTTATATAGTAACAATCAACTAATTTAATATTTAATAATTCTAATAACAAAACATACGTATTTATAGGTTATTCAAATTCAAAATCTGTAGCTAGTGATATCGATAAACTCAAAATGGAGTCATAATAAAATAAAGTTTTACCGGATAAAGAATCATTTAAATTTTTAGATAGCTGATTTGTGATGACCTAAAATATCATCTTTAAATTTAATAATTAATTATGTGATCTAAGCACTATTTACCATTACTCGACTTGCGTGTGCAGTCCGTAAAAAAATTTCGGAAAGTTTTCAGGTGAAAAGTGGATTAAAATGTGAATTAGATGTTTAAAACATAACTGAGTTGACTTTGGTCAATATTTTGAGCAAACTGACTCGGATCAGTGTTTTGACAGTTCCGGTAGGTCCGTATCGTGAATTGGGACTTGGACGTATGCCCGAAATCAAATTCCGAGGTCCCTAACCCGAGATATGGAATTTTGATGAAAACTTTAAAGTTTAAGTTCAAATAGTGATCGGATATCGAATTATGTACAAATGACCCCGGAATAGAATTTTAATGATTTCAACAGTTCCGTATGGTGATTTTGGACTTAGGAGCGTGATCAAAATTTTATTTGAAAGCTCGTAGTGGAATTAGGCTTGAAATGTCGAAAGTTGAATTTTTGGGAAGTTTGACCGAGGGGTTGACTTTTTGATATCGGGGTCGAAATTTGATTCTGAAAACTTTTATAGCTCCGTTATGTCATTTATGACTTGCGTGCAAAATTTGAGGTCAATTGGACTGGATTTGATAGGTTCCGATATTGTTTGTAGAAATTCAAAGTTCAAAGTTCATAGATTTTGATTTGAGGTGCGATTAGTCGTTTTGATATTGTTTGATGTGGTTTGAAGCCTCGACTAAGTTCGTATTGTATTTTGGGATATGTTGGAATAATTGGTTAAGGTCCCGAAGGTCTCGAGTGGAATTCGGAAGGTAAACGGAATGGATTTCGGACAAAGAAGGTTGCTGGAAATTTGCAGAAATTTGGTGTGGAGCCAAGTTTGGAAGCTTATATCTCGTAATTCATAAGGAATCGGAAAATGGTCAAAACATGAAAGCTGTAGTCTTTTGTTTATAGTTTCCATAAAGTTAAACTATTCATTTTTTGGACAATTGTACAGAAAGTTATGATGGATTGAATAAAGGCTGGTAGAGCAGCTTTGCCAAAAATTCTGATGCATGGAGCCGACTTTAGAAGCTTATATCTCGCAATTCATAAGGAATCAGAAAAGTTACAAAACGTAAAAGTTGTAGTCGGTTAATTCTAGATTTTAGAACGTTAAACCATTTATCATTTGGATATTTGTACATAAAGTTATGATCAATTGAATGAAGACTGGTAGAGCAGTTTCTGGTGGACTTTTAGTTACGAAAAAATGGACTTTTAGTGACGGCAAATGGACTTTTAGTGACAGATTGGCAGAAACTTAAGGACCAAAAATGGTCATTTCATTCATTTCGTTTTAGATTTTTGGAGCACGGTTCTTGGGCGATTTTCACGGGAAACTATTGGGGTAAGTGTTCCTTATCCTATATTGATTACATTTCATGATTCCATACATATTTACATCATGAATCCGTGAATTTATGGAAGAAAAATTAAGATTTTTGCAAAATCTTTTAAAAACGAAAATTTACGATTTGGAGGTCGAGTTGTTATCGGATTTTGGTAAAATTGGTATGGGTGGACTCGTAATTGAATGGGTTGACGGATTTTATAAGTTTCGCCGGATTCCGAGATATGGGCCCCACGGGCAAAGTTTGAGCTAATTTCGAATTTTAATGAAAATATAATATTTTCTTATGAAATTGATTACTATAATTTTTGTTGACTGTATCGAATTAATTATGACTAGATACGAGTCGATCAGAATCGAAAAATTGTGGTAAAAGCATAATACTTGGTTAAATTGGAGCAAGTCGAGGTAAGTGACTTGTCTAACCTTGTGTGGGAGAAATTATACCTAGAATTGATATTAATGTGATTATTGAAATATGTTAAAAGTCGTGTACACGAGGTGACGAGTGTGTACACGGGCTAAATTGTGAAAGATTATATTTTTAAATTGTGTAAATCACTGTTACGCATTTATTAAATTATTTTATCTTGTTATATTCTTCATCATTGATCTGAGATATATTCTTCAAATTTGTTTGATCTTTTCTTACTAATTGTTTAACCTGTTTAGTTGAAACTTGGTTTCTTTTATTCTGTGCATTATTTGAAGGTTGATTTTCTTTAAATTAAATATTATTAATATGAAGTATTTGACATTTTTAAACTTGATATTAAAGCAACGTATTAAAGATTTTGAAATATTATTTTCCTAAATTATTTACTCCTGAATATTTTTATACTCATTGTGATGGAGCCGTGAGCTCTTTATTGTGGAAAAATATTATTGTTGAATTATTTTGACATGAGCTGTGAGCTCTTTATTATGAAAAAATATTGTTGTTGAATTATTTTGGCAAGTTAAATTATTTGAGCACCTGAGGTGCAAATAGTGATATATTGTGATATTGATATCCATGCGGTGGTATAAGGTCTGGGTGTTAAAACACATGCGGTGAGATAAGGGTGACTTGATATGCGTGGCTAGTAGGGAAACTACTAGAAATCATGCGGTGTGATAAGGATGGCTAAAACGCGGGATGCTATTTCGGGAAAATTATTTTCTTTAAAATAAATTGTGAAAGCTCCCGCGGTGAGATAAGGAAATGAGATATTGTGAATTTGTTTATGATTTGGGACAACGAGACGGTACCTCGGGAGTGCCCTTATTGATATTGATGTATGGCCGCAGTTGCCTTTAATTATTGTTGTGATTTTCTTCAAGTTGGAAATAATTTTGTTTTGTTTCCATGAGATATTTAATTGCCATTATTTGATGTAATTAAATGTGACATACTACTTGATTCATTTCTATTGTCATTTTATCTTATAATATTGTTTAAACATTTTACCATGCCATTATTTATTCCCCAGTAGGGCCTGACCTGACCTCGTCACTACTCTACCGAGGTTAGGCTTGATACTTACTGGATACCGCTGTGGTGTACTCATACTACGCTTCTGCACATCTTTTTGTGCAGATCCAGGTACATCTTATCAGACCACGCATCAGTAAACTAGCTGTACGAGGAGACTTCGAGATATATTTGCCAGCGTCCGCAGACTCAGGAGTCCCCTTCTATGTTACTATGTTGTCTTCCTTATTTGCTTTAGACTCTAATGTATAGAGATATAGAGAATAAATTCTTAGAAGCTCGTGACTTATTTCTACCGGATTTTGGGAGTTGAAATTGTTTGAATTGTAGTTTATTTATTTCAGATATTTATTATTATTCCGCATTGATAGGCTTACCTAGTCTTAGAGACTAGGTGCCATCACGACATCCTACGGAGGAAATTTGGGGTCGTGACACGATTAAAATAAATTTTAAATTAAGGACAATATATTCACTTGCATCATTATAAAGATAATCATTATTGCAATATATATAAAGTTTTAGAAATTG
>AWOL01S0032738.1:47617-106797 GCA_000715115.1 Nicotiana otophora
TATATATATATATATATATAAAGTTTTAGAAATTAGAATTTTAAAATAGAAATATTTTTTAAAAGATAACAACATACCAAATAAGAGTCCAAGTCGTAGTAAAAAAGTCACGCCACAACCAAAGAATCGTTCATATTGTGCCAGCTTTTGTACTTTGCCATAAATACGAGTCATTATTTCACTTTGTGGCTATTTTTAGGTTCCAATGACACCAATGAGAATGGTGCAAAAATAAATTATCACTACGAGATTTGAGATAAAGTTAATCGTTTTTCATGTAGTGTTTCTTAATTATTATCCAACGATTACCTATAATTATCTTGAAGGTTTAAATATTAAAGTTATTTACATATAATTCAAATAACTCAGATATTTTACATGGTTAATGTATCAAAATGGAGTCATACTGAAAAAACTATTCACCGGCTAAAGAATGTTTTAATATTTTAGATAGCCAAAAATGAGTTTTGCATTAAGCATAATATTTTCACTTATATTATTATAAAAATAATTATTATTGAAAAATAAAGTTTTAGAAACTGAAATTTTAAAATAGAAATATTTTTTGAAAGATATCAACACACCAAATAAGAGTAAGTAGTAGTAAAAGAGTCAAGTCGTATCCAAAGAGTCTTTTATAATAACCTCTGATTGTTTTGCCACAAAATATGAGTTATTATTTTGCTTCTTAACTATTTTTAGGATTCAATGACACCGGCGAGAATAGTACCAAAAAAGAAAAATAGAATTATTACAAGAAGATTGAAGAAATGGCTAATCTTTTTCATACAGTGTTTCTTAATTAATATCCAACAATTATCTATATTTATCGAGGAGTTTTAAATTTTAAGATTATTTACATATAATCCAAATAACTCAAATGTTTGATATGGTTAGTGTCTGTGCATTATCGTGCGGGTGCTAATACTAGTTATAAGAAGGGGGTACTTGGACTGATTAGCTATTTTTGGATGGAATCATTTGCATAAAGAGATAGAGAGAGAGATATATACTTTCCAAAGGAGAAAAAGAGAGACCGACATGTCACGTCCCTATTCGAATTTTTTTATCCAAATATATAATATGCGTGTAGATATAATTTGATAGAAGCTATGCTATTCTTTAATTAATGGCCACGAAAAACTCCATTACAGTATCTTGCAAATTCGCAACTCTTGGCTCTCAATACATTTGAGAAAGAGAAACAAAAGGAAACAAGTCAAAAAAAGATCTAGGAGTAATATTCTCCTAGATCTTCTTTGGCGGAGCCACGGTATCGGTTACGGGTTCGGCTGAACCCAATAATTTTGATTCAAATCATGTAATTATTTTAAGTTTTTCATTAAATATGTACAAATTATTAATTTGAAATTCAGTTACTTAAAAAAGATTAGGATCCCGGGCATATAAGCTTGAAATCCTGACTCTGCTTCTGTTCACTACACATCCATGCACTCTCCTTTACATATTCATTTACTACATTGAAATTGGTAATTTACTTGATGTGGTTCCATGAATAAGATTCCTTTATATTTAATGTGATTTCGAATTCTAACTCTAAGAATAGTGATATTTTTTACGGGAAAAAGAGCATACATAGGAGTATTGTCCTATGTATACAACACAAATTTGAATTAGTCGAATCAGTGAGTCATGTACGGATAGTTAAATAAAAAAAAGGCATTATCGTCTCTCTCCCTACTTGTCCATTTTATGCAACACTCTTTTTTTTTCTTGTGACTTTCGAAGAGAATGACATGTTTGAATTTAAAAATTGTTAGATGTGAGAACAAAATTTTATATTGGTAGTCGAAAAAAAATAATTATATATAAAGTGTAGGAATACTCTTAATCGTGTGAGACATTTTGGAAAAAATCGTACGATTTTGGCTCAAAGCGGACATAATCATGTTAATTGTTAAGTATATTTTTGTGCTGAACAGAAATTATTTTACTTTAAGCTTCATATTATACTGATATGCTCTTGTAATCATATTTTAATGCAGATCTAGGTTATTTGTTTATCTTCCATTTCAGTTAATGATAAGCAAATTGAAATGCAACACTTTAGACAATTATAGAGGTATACAAAGAAAACCGATAAATCGCACCAAATCGATAAATTGAGTTAAATCGGAAACAAAAACTCCATGTGGTTTTGTTTGATTTGGTTTGGTATTGGAAAATAAAACCCGGCTATAATTGGTTTGGTTTGGTTTAAACTAAAAAAAGTCAAAGCGAAACCAAACCAACCCGATATTATATTTATATAATTTTTAAAAATATTTTATACATATAAATATTTATTGTAATGTAATTTATAAATATTTCTTAAACTTTTTCATATTTTTATCTTTTAACGTATTATTTCAAGTTTAGACTTAATATTCTTGAATGGTAAATAAATTTTTATAGCCCATAAATGTAGTAACTCAAACAAAGTTCAAATCAATACTAATGCTAACAAAAGAAATTCAATTCAATACTAGGAATGACGATAGTGTTGGATAATTATTTTAGGTCTATATTGGTTTATAATAAAATTGCATAACTTAGTTTATCTTTTTTTTTAGTGCTTAGTTATGTAATTTAATATTAGTACTTATTAGCTATACTTATTTTAGCATGACCAATATATTATTTTTAGATTATGTTAATTTTCATTATGGAATTAGCATGTAACGACGCGACCGGTCGTTTTGAGCTCTAACATGTCATTCGGAGGTTTGAGGCCACGAGTAGATTCACTTCGGGCATTACGACTTGTACACATGGTCGGAATTTAATTTCGGGGAGTTCGGAGTCAATTTGGAAAGCAACTTCTAATTTCGGAAGCCTTAAGTTGGAAGAATTGACTAAAGTATGATTTTCTAATAAACGACCTCGGAATCGGGATTTGAAGGTTCTAACATGTTCGTATGATGATTTTGGACTTGGGTGTGCGCCCGGAGCGAGTTTTGGATGACCCGGGAGCGTTCCGGCGCCTATTATGGAAGTTGGCATTTTGGAGGAATTTCATAAATTTGGGTTGAAGTATATTTAACTATTATCGATGTCCGTTTGAGATTTTGAGTGTGAGAATAGCTCTGTATGGTGACTCTGGTATTGGGAGCGCGTCCGGAAGTGGATTTGGAGGTTCGTAGGTCATTTTGGGGTCATTTGGGCGAAAGTTGGAAATTTGGATAATTTTAAGAAATTTGACCGGGAGTGGACTTTTTGATATCGGAGTCAGATTCCGATTTTGGAAGTTGCAGTAGGTCCGTAATTTCAATTATGACTTGTGAGCAAAATTTGAGGTCAATCGAACGTGATTTGATAGGTTTCGGCATCGATTGTAGAAGTTTGAAATTTCACATTAAGTTTGAATTGGAGGGTGATTCGTAGTTTCGTTGTTGTTTGGCGTGATTTGAGACCTCGACTTAGTTCGTAATGTATTTTTGGATGTGTTGGTATATTTGGTTGAGGTTCCGAGGGCCTCGGGTGGATTCCGGATGGTAAACAGATTAAGTTTGAATTTTTGAAGAGCAGCTGTTGCACGAGGCTTCTGGTCTAACTGCACCTGCGGAGGGCTAGCCGCAGGTATGAGCTCGCAGAAGCGAACCCAAAGCTCGCAGAAGCGGCCAAGTGTTGGCAGCCCAGAAGTCGCAGGTGCGGACGTGAGGGGCATAGATGCGCAACCGCGGGAGCGGTCCAAGGACCGCATAAGCCAGATCCACCGCAGGTGTGGCACATACACCGCAGAAGAGGTCTCGCAGAAGCGAGCCACTGATCGCATAAGCGGACAAGCCGGCTAAGGGGGAAAGCCGCATCTGCGAGTTTATTTCCGCAGATGCGGAGTCGCAAATGCGGTTGGCTAGCCGCATAAGCGGAAATCGTGGTTGGGCAGAATGTTTTTAAAGCTGGGTTTGGGTTCATTTTACCCATTTTCCACACGGCTTGGGTAATGTTTGCAGCTCTCCAAAGGAGTATTTTCGCCATCCAATGCAAGGTAAGTGATTCTCACCTATTGCAAGTTAAGTTCTTAGTTTACATATGGATTTAAACATGGAAATTAGTATGAATTTGGGATTTTGAAGGAAAAATTTAGAAATTTGTATTTTTGGATTTTGACCACGAATTTGGGCATGGAATTGGATGGAAATTGTATATTTGAGTTCTTGAGATTACGGGTAACGATTTCCTCCGAAAATTTCCGGAATTCGAGCAAATGGGTTCGGGGTGAATTTTAGCAATTTATCATTTTTAGATAGGGTAATTTATTTAATAGTCTAATTTTGCATTTTCGAACATGTATTAATTATTTTATATAACATTTGGATAGTTTCGGATCTTCGACACCGAATTGGAATATTTACGCAATGTTGTGATCGGGAAGTGGGCTTTGAGACAAGGTAAGTCTTTTGTCTAACCTTGTAAGAGGGACACTTGGTTCTTTAAGTTGGCCTTAAAATGCTAAGTTTGACTTCGGTTAACATTTTAAGAAAATGACTCCGGAATCGGGATTTGACAGTTCCAATAGCTCTGTATGGTGATTTTGGACTTAGGAGCGTGTTCGAAATTTTATTTGGAAGTCCGTAGCTAAATTAGGCTTGAAATAGCTAAAACAAGAATTTAAGTTTGGAAGTTTGACCGGGAAGTTGACTTTTGATATCGGAGTCGGAATCCAGTTCCGAAAATTTTTATACCTCAGATATGTCATTTATGACTTGTGTGCCAAATTGGAGGTTAATCGGACTTGATTTGATAGGTTTTGGCACCGAATGTAGAAGTTGGAAATTTTAAATTTCATTAAGCTTGAATTGGAGTATGATTCATGGTTTTAGCGTTGTTTGATGAGACTTGAGATTTCGACTAAGTTCATATGATGTTTTAGGACTTGTTGGTATATTTGGTTGAGGTCTCGAGGGGCTCAGGTGAGTTTCGGATGGCTAACAGATCCTTTTTCGCCTTTGGGAGATTTTTGATAGCTGCTGGTATTTTTCTTCTGATTTCCTTATACGCAATCGCGTAAGTTCGTCTGCGATCGCATAGTATAATCTGGGCAGAGGTGACTTTGTTCTACGCGATTGCGTGAGATAGTTTACGTTCGGGTAGGCTTAGTTGAGGAAGTGTTGATTTTGTTCTTCGCGATCGCGTAGGCTGGGCAAGTCTGTGCATCGCGATCGCGTGGCATGTTTGCGATCGCGTAGGGAAAACTTGAGAGGAAGTTGGGCCACGCGTTTTCTCTATGCGATCGCGTGAAGAGGGATGCGATTGCGTAGAGTTGGAATCTTGTGCATCACGATCGCGTGGCATTGTTTGCGATCGCGTAGGGTTAATCTGGGCAATGGGAGAATTGTACATCGCGATTGCGTGGACAAGTCCGCGATCGCGTAGAAGAAATCATTGGGCATAGAGTTTAAGTTCTGAAAATGGGACTTCGTCCCATTTTTTATTTTTATCGATTTGGAGGTCGGATTGAGGCAAATTTTGGGATATTTTCAGAGAAAATAATGGGGTAAGTGTTCTTAACTCAATATTGGTTAAATTACCTGAATCCATCACTCTTTTTATCATTCAATTGGTGAAGTAAGTTGGAAATGTTTAAAAACCCTCTTGGATAGATTTGAGGATTTGAGGGCCGAATTGTTATCGGAATTTAGTAATGTTGGTATGGGTAAACTCGTGGTTGAATGGGCGTTCATATTCGTAACTTTCGCCGGATTTCGAGACGTGGGCCCCGCATACGATTTTTGAATTTAATTTCGGATGTTTATTGCAAAATGCAGTATTTTCTTAAGAAACTGATTTCTATAATTTTTAGTGATTGTATCGAATTATTTTGGCTAGATTCGAGCCATACAGAGTTAGATAATCGAGGAAAAGGACTACTAGTGGATTAAATTGGAGCAAGTTGAGGTAAGTCTCTTGTCTAATCTTGTGAGAGAGAAATTATCCCATAGGTGATTAAATTAATAATTATTGCTAATTGTGTCGGGGGGGAGGGAGGGGCTACGTACGCACGAGGTGAGGAGAGTCCATACGTAGCTACTATCTATGCTAAAGTCCGGGTAATTTAGGACTCAAAGCATGAATTATGTGCGTAAATTGTATCCTTTATTTAATTAAATTATTTGAACTATATTTTGATATTTTAGGGAAAGATAGTAAAACATGGAAATCTCTTATATAATTTTCTGTTTAAATTTATTAATTTCTAAAAGAAATTTCTCATCCTCTCAAATTAATCTTATAATAATATACTCTCATTCTGGAGGTACATAAGAAACTATCCTCCTTTCTTGTGAAGCGGGCTGAATGCCTCGGCAGTATAGATGCATCTATGGATCGAGCCGTACGTCCTTCGATAGTGTACATGACATTATTATTGACCCTTAGGGAGTGTCAAAGTCGACCTCTCGTCTCTACCTCTTCGAGACTAGGCTTGATACTTACTGGGTACATGTTGTTTACGTACTCATGCTATACTTGCTGCACCTTTTGTGCAGGACCTGAGACATGTGCTATTGTTGGACCTATCGGCACGCACACGCGTTATCTAGAGGCTTAGTGGTGAGCTGCTTTCTAGTCGTTCTGCAGCAACTAGTGCCTCTTCTGGGAATTTTATTCTTTCTATTTCATTTCAGACAGTATTTATAATTTTTGTATAATCTACTAGATGCTCATACACTTGTGACACCAGATCTTGGCACACACACTAGTAGAATTTATTTTTGGATTTAATCCTTTTCCTGGATTTTAAATTACTAGATCTTTTCATATTGTTTAAATTCCTGCAAGTAAGAAGAGTTTAATTACTCGGTTAATTTTAAAACAATTTAATATGTGTTTAAATTACTAGTTGGCTTGCCTAGCTGTAGTGTTGGGCGCCATCACGACCTTTAGGTGAAATTGGGTCATGACAACATGGTATTAGAGCACTAGGTTCACGTAGGTCTCACAAGTTATGAGCAAATCTAATAAAGTCTTGCGGATCAATATGGAGACGTCTGTACTTATCTTCGAGAGACTATAGGGTGTTAGGAAACCACATTTCTTCATATTCCATCGTGCAATTGATGTAGCACTAAATACCCTTCTCTTATTCTCTAATAGATGTTGAGAACGCGCTCTAACGAGGCTCTAGACCAGGGATGAGCTACTCCCCCAGTTGTTAGAGGCCAAGGGAGGGCTCCATCCCGTGGTATCGGACGAGGACGTCCCAGGACTATTCCAGCTATGCCGCCAATGGGTCCAGCAGAGAATCCCATTGTTGAGGAACAGGGTGAGGTGCTTGTGGCAGAGCCAGCTCCGATGGATTTCACGTCTGCACCAAGATTTCAGGATGTCATGGGTCGCATATTGCGGATCATGGACACTATAACCAAGGCCGGTTTATTTTCGGCAGACCCAGCCATATCTCAGGCGGGCGGGGGAGGACAAACTCCGACCGCACAGGCTCATGGGCATGCAGCTGCTGTATATCAGACCTAGGGTGCACTACCTGTGGGTGGAGCCCAGCCAGTGGCAGCAGCTACACCTGAGCCCAGGCCAGCTGCACCCGCTGATCCGCAGAAACTATTGGACAGATGGACTAGACTACATCCTCCTGTCTTTGGGGGTGAGCGACATAAGAATCCCCAGGACTTCATTGATCGGTGCAGGGACAGACTTGCTAACATGAGGATATTGGAGTCTTATGGGGTATACTTTGCTACTTTTCAGCTAGAGGGCATAGCCCGTATATGGTGGAAGTCTTATCTTCTTGGAAGACCAGCAGATTCTCCTTCTATGACTTGGGACAGGTTCACCCATATCTTCCTGGACATGTATATTCCACCCTCCCAGAGGGGAGAGTTGCAGTTTTAGTTTGAGCAGCTCCAACATGGTCAAATTGCAGTGACCGATTACGAGGCGAGGTTCTCTGAGTTATCTCACCATGCACTTATGATACTCCCTACTGAGGCGGAGAGAGTGTGGAGGTTTGTTGCGGGTTTACATACTGGCATTCAGGCCACTATGGCTCGAGAGGTTGAGAGGGGTACTTTTTATGAGCTAGTCGTGGAGATAGCCTAGAGGATTGAGGGTGTGCATTAGCGTAGCCGAGAGCAGGTTATGAGAGATAAGCGATTTAGGTATTATGGAGAGTTCAAAGGTGCTCCGTCTGGGGGCAGAGGTCAGTTCGTGAGAGAGAAGTCCAGCAGGCCCCCATATCCAGCACCACCGCATCCTCAGGGTCCTTCAGTGTGACCTTATTGCAGTGCTATGCCAGAAAGTTCTTATCGCCCACCGGCTATTCAGGGTTCTTCTAGTGGGTATTCAGGTCACCAGGGCCAGATTCTTAGTCAGCAGCCCATCACACCTAAGAGTTGTTACGAGTGCAGGGATCCCAGTCACATACAGAGATTTTGCACCAGGCTTCGGGGTAGACCAGTGCAGCAAGGTCAACAGCCTATGATTACCGCACCAGTTGCTCCACCAGTCGTCCGACCACCAAGAAGTGGAGGACAGGTGGGTAGGGGTCGTCCTAAAGGTGGAGGTCAGCCAAGCGGAGGCCAGCCAGTTGGTGCTCCAGCTCAGTTCTATGCTTTCCCGGCCATACCAAATGCAGAGGCCTCAGATGCCGTGATTATAGGTATTATGTTTGTTTGCGGCAAAGATACCTCCGTATTATTTGATCGAGAATCTACATATTCCTATGTGTCATCTCTATTTTCTCATTTCCTAGGTGTTTCTCGTGAGTCCGTGAGTACTCTTATTTATGTATCCACTCTTGTGGGCGATTCTGTTGTTGTGAATCGGATCTACCGGTCCTGTATTATTACATTCTGTGGTTATGAAACTAGAGCAGATCTTCTACTGCTTAAGATGACCGACTTTGAAATCATCCTGGGCATGGACTGGTTATCTCCATATCATACCATCATAGATTGACATGCCAAGACTGTTACCTTGGCTATTCCAGCATTGCCTAGGTTGGAGTGGAAGGGTTCGTCTGTTAGTGCATATAATCGGGTTATTTGTTTTATGAAGGCTCGACACATGGTTGAGAAGGGTTGTTTAGCTTATCTAGCCTATGTTCGGTATACTACTACAGAGACTCCTACTATTGATTCAGTGCCTGTAGTTCGGTAGTTCTCCGATGTATTTCCTTCAGATCTTCCAAGCATGCCACCAAATCGTGATATTGATTTCTGTATTGACTTGGCTCTAGCTACCCAGCCTATATCTATCCCACCGTATCGCATGGCTCTGAAAGAATTGAAAGAACAGCTTTAGGAGTTACTAGCCAAAGGGTTCGTCAGACCGAGTGTATCGCCTTGGGGTGCACCGGTGTTATTTGTGAAGAAGAATAATGGTACTATGCGGATATGTATCGATTATCGATAATTGAACAAAGTCACTATTAAGAACAAGTACCCACTGACGCGTATTAATGATCTATTTGACCAGTTGTAGGGTGCTAGGGTGCTCTCTAAGATCGATTTGAGGTCGGGGTATCATCAATTGGAGATTCGGGAGTCGAATGTTCCGAAGACTGCCTTCCGGACTAGATATGGACACTATGAGTTTCTCGTAATGTCCTTTGGTTTAACTAATGCCCCGACAACATTTATGGATTTGTTGAACAGGGTATTCCGGCCATATATTGATTCGTTTGTCATTGTCTTCATTGATGATATCTTGATCTACTTGCACATTAAGGAGGAGTACGAGCAACATATGAGAGTAGTGCTTCAGACGCTACGGGAACAAAAACTATATGCTAAGTTCTCTAAATATGAGTTTTGGCTAGAGTCTGTAGCATTTTTGGGGCATATTGTATCGGGCGAGGGTATTAAAGTTGATCCCAAAAAGATTAAGGCAGTTCAGAATTGGCATTGTTCCACTTCGGCGACTGAGATCACGAGTTTCCTAGGTTTAGCAGGTTATTATCGTCGATTCGTAGAGGGCTTTTCATCTATTTCATCACCTTTGACCAAATTAACCCAGAAGGGTGCTCCGTTCTGATGGTCCGATGATTGTAAGGTGAGCTTTCAGAAGCTCTAGATAGTATTGACCACAGCACCAGTGTTAGTGTTGCCTGCCGGTTCGGGGATGTATACAGTGTATTATGATGCTTCACGCATTTTCTAGGGTTGTGTATTGATGCAGGTAGGGCGAGTTATTGCATATGCTTCACGTCAGCTGAAGCCCCACGAGAAGAATTATCCGGTACATGATTTGGAGTTGGCTGCGATTGTTCACTCTCTTAAGATTTGGAGGCATTATCTTTATGGGGTGTCTTGTGAGGTTTACACTGACCATTGCAGCTTGCAGCATTTGTTCAAGTAGAGGGACCTAAATTTGAGACAGCGCAGATGGCTTGAGTTACTAAAAGATTATGATATTAATATCCTGTATCATCCAGGCAAAGCAAATGTAGTTGCATACGCCTTGAGTAGAAAGGTGGAGAATATGGGTAGTTTGGCTTTCATTTCAGCATAGGAGAGGCCATTAGCTTTGGATATTCAATCCTTGGCTAACAAACTTGTGATTTGGACATTTTAGAGCCCAGTCGAGTTCTTGCATGTGTCGTAGATCAGTCTTCACTATTTGAGCAGATCAAGGCTTGCCAGTATGATGATCCACACTTAATGGTTCTTTGAGAAACGGTACTACGGGGTGGTGCCAAGAAAGTTGCTATTGGCGCGGATGGTGTTCTGCGACTCCAGGATCGTCTATGTGTTCCTAATGTGGATGGACTGAGGAACAATATCTTAGAGGAAGCACACAGTTCTCGGTATTCTATTCATCCAGGTGCTACGAAGATGTATCATGACGTGAGGCAGCATTATTGGTGGCGACGAATGAAAAAGGACATAGTTGAGTATGTAGCTAGGTGTCTAAATTGGCAGCAAGTTAAATATGAGCACCAAAGGCCATGTGGCCTACTTCAGCAGATGACTATACCGGAGTGGAAATGGGAACGCATTACTATGGACTTTGTAGTTGGGTTTCTGCATATCTTACGGAAGTTTGATGTAGTTTGGGTGATTGTTGACAGGTTGACCAAGTCCGCACACTTTACTCCAGTTGTGACTACGTATACTTCAGAGATGCTGGCCCATATTTATATTCAGGAGATAGTTTGGTTGCTCGGTGTGCCAATTTTCATCATATCAGATAGAGGCCCTCAGTTTACTTCACATTTCTGGAGAGCAATACAGAGTGAATGGGGGACCCATATAGAGCTCAGTACAACCTTTCATCTGCAGACCGACGGGCAGTCAGAGCAGACAATTCAGATTTTGGAAGATATGCTCAAGGCATATGTGATTGACTTTGGAGGTCAATGGGATCGTTTCTTGCCTTTGGCCGAGTTTGCTTATAATAACAGTTACCAATCCAGCATCGAGATGGCTCCATTTGAGGTTTTATATGGTCGGCGATGTCGTTCGCCCATCAGATGGTTTGAGCCTGGTGAGGCTAGGTTATATGGTACCGATTTGTTGAAAGATACCTTGTAAAAGGTAAAGTTGATTTAGGAGCGACTTTGTACAGCACAGTCCATACAAAAGGGTTACGCATATCATAAAGCTCGTGACTTTTCATTTATGGTGGGTGAAAAAGTTCTCTTGAAAGTCTCGCCGATGAAGGGAATTGCGAGGTTTTGGAAAAAGGGGAAATTGAGCCCAAGGTTTATAGGTCCATTTGAGGTGTTGAAACGAGTTGGGGAGGTTTCTTATGATCTTGCCTTGCCTCCCAATCTATCAGGAGTTCATCCGATTTTCCATGTATCTATGCTCCGGAAGTCTCATGTCGACCTATCACATGTGTTAGACTTCAGCACAATTCAACTAGATAATAGTTTGGGCTATAAAGAAGAACCAGTTGCCGTTGTTGATAAACAGGTTCACCAGTTGAGGTCCAAGTGGATTTCTGCAGTAAAAGTCCACTGGAGGGGCCAACCAGTCGAGAAAGCGACTTGGGAGGCCGAGGAAAATATGCGGAGCAGATATCCACACTTATTCAGCACTCCAGGTACAATTTTAAACCCGTTCGAGGACGAACGTTTGTTTAAGAGGTGGAAAATGTAATGACCCAACCGGTCATTATGACTTTTAGAACCCATTTCCCGAAATAAAACTCTTTGTATGTGATTTTATTAATTTATGGCTTGTGAGGAAGGTTGGTTCGGGATTTGAAAGTGTTCGGGTTGAAATCGGAACACTTGGTTCCTTAAGTTGGCCTTAAAATGTTTTGTTTGACTTCGGTCAACATTTTGAGAAAATGACCCCGAAATCGGGATTTGACGGTTTTAATAGATCCGTATGGTAATTTTGGACTTAGGAGCGTGTTCAGAATTTTATTTAGACGTCCGTAGTTAAATTAGGCTTGAAATGTCTAAAACAAGAATTTAAGTTTGGAAGTTTGACCGGGAAGTTGAATTTTGATATCGGGGTCGGAATCCAGTTCCAAAAAATTTCATAGATCACTTATGTCATTTATGACTAGTGTGCAAAATTTGAGATTAATCGGACTTGATTTGATAGATTTCGGCACCGAATGTAGAAGTTGAAAATTTTAAGTTTTATTAAGCTTGAATTGGAGTATGATTCGTCGTTTTAGCGTTGTTTGATGAGATTTGAGGTTTCGACTAAGTTCGTATGATATTTTAGGACTTGTTGGTATATTTGGTTGAGATCTCCAGGGACTCGGGTGAGTTTCGGACGGCTAACGGATCATTTTTTGCTTTTAGGAGATTGTTGATAGCTGCTAGTATTTTTCTTCTCATTTCCTTATATGCGATCGCGTAAGTTCATCTGCGATGGCGTAGTGTAATTTGGGCAGAGGTGACTTTGTTCTACGCGATCGCGTAAGATAGTTTGCGATCGCGTAGGCTTAGTTGAGGTAGTGTTGATTTTGTTCTTCGTGATTGCGTGAGGTCAACCGCAATAGCTTAGGCTGGGCCAGTCTGTGCATCGCAATTGCATGGCATAATTTGCGATCGCGTAGGGGAAACTTGAGAGGAAGTTGGGCCACACGTTTGCTCTATGCGATCGTGTGAAGAGGGATGTGATCGCTTTGAGTTGGAATCTTGTGCATCGTAATCGCGTGGCATTGTTTGCGATCGTGTAGGGTTAATTTGGGCAGAGGGAGAACTGTACATCGCGATTGCGTGGACAAGTCCGCGATCGCGTAGAAGAAATCATTGGGCATAGAGTTTAAGTTCTGAAAATGAGACTTCGTCCCATTTTTTATTTTTATCGATTTGGAGGTCGGATTGAGGTAATTTTTGGGATATTTTCAGAGAAAACAATGGGGTAAGTGTTCTTAACTCAATATTGGTTAAATTACCTGAATCCATCACTCTATTGGTGAATTAAGTTGAAAAAGTTTGAAAACCCTATTGGATAGATTTGAGGATTCAAGGGCCGAATTGTTATCGGAATTTAGTAATGTTGGTATGGGTAGACTCGTAGTTGAATGGGCTTTTATATTCGTAACTTTCACCGGATTCCGAGATGTGGGCCCTGCACGATTTTTGAATTTAATTTCGGATTTTTATTGAAAATGTAGTATTTTCTTATGAAATTGATTCCTATAATTTTTAGTGATTGTATCGAATTATTTTGGCTAGATTCGAGCCATACAGAGTTGGATAATCGAGGAAAAGGCCTGCTAGTGGATTAAATTGGAGCAAGTTAAGGTAAGTCTCTTGTCTAATCTTGTGAGGGAGAAATTACCCCATAGGTGATTAAATTAATAATTGCTACGTACGCACGAGGTGACGAGAGTCCATACGTAGCTACTATCTATGCTAAAGTCCGGGTAGTTTAGGACTCAAAGCATGAATTATGTGCGTAAATTGTATCCTTTATTTAATTAAATTATTTGAACTATATTGTGAAATTTTAGGGAAAGATAGTAAAAGATGGAAATCTCTTATATACTTAATTTTCTGTTTAAATTTATTAATTGCTAAAAGAAATTGCTCATCCTCTCGAATTAATCTTATAATAATATACTCTCATTCCGAAGGTACATAAGAAAATGTCTTCCTTTCTTGTGGAGCGGGACGAATGCCTCGACAGTATAGATGAATCTATGGATCGCGCCGCACGTCCTTCGGCAGTGTACAGGACAATCTAGATTGGGTCGTACGACCTCGGCAGAAATCGTGCCTAATAATAATAATTACATGATACCTTGATATTTTAATAGTAGCTTGTGAAGTTAAATAAATAAATTGGAAATTGTCGCATTTGAAGGAATTTAATTATTTTTGCTGGCTAAAGAAAATTATTGTTAATTCTATAAATCATGTTGATTTAAATATTTTTATTTCTATTTTATTCATTATTATTGACCCTTAGTGAGTGTCAAAGTCGACCTCTCGTCTCTACCTCTTCGAGATTAGGCTTGATACTTATTGGGTACACGTTGTTTACGTACTCATGCTACACTTGCTGCACTTTTTGTGCAGGACCTAAGACAGGTGCTATTGTTGGACCTATCGGCGCGCACCCGCGTTATCCAGAGGCTTAGTAGTGAGTTACTTTCTGAGCCGTTCTGCAGCAACTAGTGCCTCTTCTGGGAATTTTATTCTGTCTATTTCATTTCAGATAGTATTTATAATTTTTGTATAATCTACTAGATGCTCACACACTTGTGACACTAGGTTTTAGCACACACACTAGTATAATTTATTTTTGGATTTAATCCTTTTCCTGAATTTTAAATTACTAGATCTTTTCATATTGTCTAAATTCCTGCAAGTAAGAAGAGTTTAATTACTCGGTTAATTTTAAAATAATTGAATATGTGTTTAAATTACAAGTTGGTTTGCCTAGATGTAGTGTTGGGCGCCATCACGATCTTTAGATGAAATTGGACCGTGACACTTATGACTTGTTCAGTAGAGTAGTTGGGAAGATATTATCATGTACTTTGTAGATTGTATTCCTTATTATTTAATTGAAGAAAATTTTTGATTTCAAAAATACCAAAATGTTTAACTAAATTAATTAGTCAAGGTTGGCTGGTCTAACAGCGGTGTTAGGCGCCATCACGACCTTTAATGGATTTTGGGTCATGACATAGCAATATTTGTTTTATGTAATCTTATTATTTTATCATTGTTATTAAATATTTTAGTATAATGTTATAACTTATCTCATATTATTTTGTTCGTTTCTTGAAAAACACATTATATAGTTGTATTTTATTAGGACTTAAGAAATATTTGGAGCACAAGTTACATATTTTATACTATGAAGACTTTACCGGAAAAAAATCCGAAAATTTTGAGAAAATCCGAGATTGAAAAAACCGACTTTATTGGTTTGGTTTGGTTTATAAATTTAAAAATCCGACACCTTTGATTTGATTTGATAATTGAAAAATTCGAACCAACCCGACCTATGGACACCCGTAGACAATTACCACTATTGAGCATCCCGTTCTTTCATTTAACTCAATATAATGTCCATTCATCATACTTTTAGAATATCATAAGGATTTAAGTTATATGCAAAACTTCATTAGGAGATTCCAAGGGTCGACGTGACAATAAACTAAACAAAGCCCTTAAACAGTAATCATGTAATCGTAAGGGGATTAATGGCTAGCTCACTTGGTGAGTTCTCGGTCTTCCGCAGTTGAGGTGGATAGTTAATTGCCTAGCATATATTTACCAATTGTATACAAATTAAGCTAAAAGGAGGATCCTTTAATTGTAGCCTCTTTAATTGGTAATAACCATACCCACACAAAGTGACAAAGCCAGAAATTTTTTCAAGGGTGTTCAGACTTGAAAGAAATAAAAAATAATTCGACAAAGGGTGTTCAATATATGTTTTATACATCTAAAATCAATATTCTACTTATATACACAGTGTTATTTCTTCCATTTTTCAAATCCTTCTGTTCAACACATAAGCTAGCTAGGCATTAGAATTGATGGATTATTATAAGTAGCGGAAGCAATCCCAATATATAAATCACATGTAATCTAGACAACTAGCATATACGGAGTTTTACCTCTTGAAGCGTGAACAAAGTTTCTCTATGACGTGAGCCTCTAGCTCTACAACAACTCAATAAAATCTCCACCATCAGCACAATCACAACTACTGAACGTTTCACGGTCTTCTACTGTATTACCCAAATAATATCCGAAAATAACAGACTGTTTATACTCTCCACACGAAAATAGTAATTTCGTGTGGGTAAAATTTCTAGAAAAAAGGGGCTGAGATTCGACCACCATCTTTTACTCTCTGTAGGTGGAAAATCTTATGTATTTATAACACAAGTTTTAAGGGTTAAAAATATTTTCCAAAACCTATTATTTAGGCTAGCTCACTTGGTAAGCTCCCGGTCTTCCACAGTTGAGGTAGATAGTTAATTACCTAGCATATTGTATGGGGTAAAATATATTCATATTTAATGATCGCATGATAAAGCGATACGTGGAACCGAAAACAAAAGATAGCCAAACCCGATGGCAATGATATCGCTTGTCATCGGAGAGAATGATACTCATAAAGACAAAATAAACACCGACATCCGGCAGCATTCAATGAAGAATATTCTACAGTATTAACAGCATGATCCGTTAAAAAGAATATGGCATTCACTGCCCACCGTTATACATTCTTCAATGGCCCTCATAATTATCGTTAAAGAGGAGCTTAATACTAGGACCTTGTTCCCTAAGTGTAATTATAAATAGTAAGCTCTATCATCATTATAAGGACACGAATTTTCTAACAAGCATATACTATACTTCATCAAAAGCTCAAATAACATTTTACTTTCTTACATATTTGTATTGTTCTTATTGGTCCCGGTAGCTCTGGGCTCAAAACCAAGATATCTGTCGTTTATTCCAATTTTAAGGCTAAGTCTATATTTCTTTCTCATTCATCTACTATTTTTTGGATCAAATTAATTCACTTGTCTATAAACCACGTATAAATTTAACTATATCGTTTTATGGGTAAATAATTTGGTGCCAACCGTGGGGCATAGACAGTTGTGTTTGCATCTATTACTAACTTGTTTGTTTCTTTGTCCTTAGCAAAACTAATTAAAAATGGCAGATAATGGTGTTAACAACACACACAACGTTGAGGCCCAAGGAAATCATCCTCAGCATGAAGATTCTATCAACGATACCCGCAACGAGGGGAACGAGGCCGCGCCAGTCTACTGCGGCTGATATCTGCGACATGTGTGGGAGGCGACTCTTGATGATACTGAAGAACAGCATGTCGTCGAAGCAATCAAGGGCTTGCATTAGCAACATTAGGCCATTATAGGCCATCTCACATAACATGATAAGTTCATGCGGGAGTTGAAGCAGACGTTGTCGGGCGCTTCTGTGATGACCCAAAATGTCATCTTTAAATTTAATAATTAATTTTGTGTTCTAACACCTCAAAAATACTATTTATCATTCCTCGACTTGCGTGCGCAATTCGTATAATTTTTCGAAAAGTCTTTATGTGAAAAATATATTAAAATGTGAATTAGAGCTTTAAAACTCAACTAAGTTGACTTTGGTCAACATTTTGAGCAAACGGACTCGGATCAGTATTTTGACAGTTCCGGTAGGTCCGTATCTTGATTTGGAACTTGGGCGTATGCCCGGAATCAAATTTCGTGGTCCCTAGCCCGATATATGAAATTTTAATAAAAATTAAAAGTTTAAGTTCAAATAATGTTTTCTTTAAAATAAATTGTGAAGACTCCCGCGGTGAGATAAGGAAATGAGATATTGTAAAATGTATTTATAATTTGGGACTACGAGGCGGTACCTCAGTAGTGCCCTTGTTGATATTGATTTATGGCCATAGTTGACTTCGATTAATTGTTGTGAATTTCATAAAGTTGAAAGGAAATTTTGTTTTGATTCCACAAGATATTATTTGCAATTATTTGGTGCCATTAAATGTGACATACTATTTGATTCATTTCCATAGTCATTTTTTCTTACTAAATTGTTTAAATATTTTTTCATGTCATTATCTATTCTCCAGTAGGGCCTGACCTGACCTCGTCACTACTCTACTGAGGTTAGGCTTGGCACTTACTGGGTACCGATGTGGTGTACTCATACTACGCTTCTGCACATCTTTTTGTGCAGATCCAGGTACAACTTACCAGTCTAGACATCAGTGAGTTACCTGCGCACGGAGACTTTGAGGTATATCTGCCAGCGTCCGCAGACTCCGGAGTCCCCTTCTATCATTTATTGTTGCTTCCTTATTTGTCTTTAGATCTTGATACATAGAAACATTGAGAATAAAGTTTTTAGAAGCTTGTGACTTATTTCTACCGGGTTTTGGGAGTTGTAATCATTTGAATTGTAGTTTATTTATTTTCAGATATTTATGATTATTCTGCATTGATAGGCTTACCTAGTCTTAGAGACTAGGTTCCATCACGACCTCCTACGGAGGGAATTTGGGGTTGTGACAGCTTCCATGAACGCGAATGGATGAGGTCCAGATCTTCCCCGTGCTCCCGCAAATCAAACAATGATAGGGTCGACAACAACACTCCGAGGGGCGAGGTCGGTTCCGATGGGGCCGGGGGAGCGGATCCGATCATAACAACGAGAATGATCCCTTTAAAATCGAACTCATGCGGTTTATGAGGGAAGTAAACGCCCGAATGGATCAAATATCAGGAACACCACCAGTGCTGAAGGGGCCGGACTCAAAGAAGTACACGCAATTGCCGTACAAACCAAGCGCGACACCAGAAATAATCCCGAAGTGGTTTAAAATGCCAGACATGCCAATGATGGGACTTCAAATCCTCGGGATCATATCACCACCTATACAATGACGGTGAAGGGGAACGATTTAGCTTCCCACGAGATTGAGTCAGTTTTGCTGAAGAAATTCTAGAAGACTCTTACGAAGGGAGCCCTGACATGGTATTTGCTTTTTTTCGAGCATTCCATAGATTCCTTTGAGATGCTCACGGACTCTTTAATCAAGGCCCATGTTGGAGCCAAAACGGTACAGGCCCGAAAGGCCGATATATAAAGGATTGCGCAAGGAGAGTCTGAGTTGCTACAGGAGTTTGTAACCAGATTCCAGAAGGAAAGGATCTTGCTACCGGCCATATAGGACGAATCAAAAATAAGAATTAAAGATGCCCAGCTCGGTTTCCCGACACCAGTCAAGGGTCGGGATCGGAAGAAAAATAAAGAGAAATCAAAAGGCGATTTCGAAATATATCGAGGTCTTCGAGGAGTCGGTTTTTACCCTATGAATGGGCCAAAGGACCTGGCAGAGGTTTCCGATCGGCGGATAGATTTTATACCGATAGCAGAGCTGATTGCAGACGAAATAACATGTCGTTACAGGACAAGGAAACGTCAGGTTCTCGAGATTCTTCCTACCCCAGGCTTTCCAAATACAACTTCAACGTTAGTGTAGTGGAGCTGGTATCAGCTATGAGGATTATTAAAGAAGCACGATTCCCGAAGTCAATGAGATCTGATCCCAGCTAGAGGGATCCTAGTTTGAGGTGTGAATACCATAGAACAAATGATCACCGGACTAGGGACTCCCGGCATCTGTGCGAAGAGGTGGCGACATTGCTGAAAAAAGGCCATCTCAGGGAATTTTTAAGTGACCGGCTAAAAACAACTATGGCTGCAATCATGATAACGCGGAGCCTTCGAAAGTAGGGGAAGATCCCCCGCGCCTGACGATCAACATGATTTTCGAGGGGAATGAGATTGACAATATTATATTCTCAGCGGCAAAATACAAGAAGGTGTCAGTGACCCATAGCATGAGACGTTGGGAAGTCACCGAAGATGGCATTACATTTACGGAGGAAGATGCGGATGGACTGTCGTTACCGCATAACGACGCCCTAGTAATCTCTCTAAATGTCTTATATTTTAAAATTAAACGTGTTCTGCTGGAGCCAGGATATTCGGCCAACATCATACAATGGAGGGTGTTGGAGCAAGCCAAGCTCACCAGAAGCATCATTTCGGTGACAAAGCTCCTCACCGGGTTCAACCTAGCAAGTATGACAACCCGAGGAGAGATCCTCCTACCCACGAATGCTTCAACAGTTTGAAAACGACCATTTTCAAGGTGGTAGATGGTGATATGGGCTACAATATTATCCTGGGAAGACCACTGTTGTAGGAGATGAAAGTTGTACCATCGACATATCAACAGTTGCTGAAATTCCCAACTCCCGAGGGAATTAAACAAATAAGAGGTGACCAACCAACAACAAGGGAGATTAATGCAATCTCATCCAGTAGCAAAGAGAAAGAGTATGCGGCATTGCAATTACAGGAATCGATGCTTGTTCCCGAGCCGAGCGAAGTCAACTAGGGGGAAGAGTCGCCTAAATCCTATTAGATGCCAAGGTATTTCCAGGTACCAAAAGATACGGACACAACAAAATCCACAGCGGAAGAACTTGAGCAAGTCGCATTATTCGAAAAGTTCTTGGAGAGGAAGTTTCACTTGGGGACATGACTACACCCCGAGCTTAGGTATGGATTTATTGAATTTCTTAAATTTAATGTCGATTGTTTTATATGGTCGCATGCAGATATGACAGGAATTCTGCCAGAAGTGTCGTACACAAACTAAGCTTGGATCCCAACATCCCTCTGGTAAGGTAGAAAAAATGTCCTATTACCAAGGTCAGAAACAATTTCGTCAAAGAAGAGGTAACTAGTGTGCTTGATATCAGTTCAATTCAAGAGGTAAAGTATCCTGGCTAGCTAGCTAACATAATAGTAGTTCCAAAGAAGAATAATAAATTTCGCATATGCGTAGATTATATGGACTTAAATAAGGCATTCCCAAAAGATTCGTTCACATTTCCAAACATTGATCAAATAATTGATGCAACGTCCAGGCATGAGTTAATGAGTTTCCTCGATACTTACTCTGGGTACAACCAAATAAAACTGAACCTGGAGGATATGCTTGTTAAGTCTTTGAACACAGGTGATCATCTTAAACACTTTCAAGAAACTTTTGACATCCTAAGAAAGCCTAACATGAAGCTTAACCTCGAGAAGTGTGCGTTTGGGGTCAACTCCGGTAAGTTACTAGGACTCCTAGTGTCACAAAAGGGGATCGAGGTTAACCCTGATAAAATCAAAACCATCTAAGACATCCCAGACCATCTATCAAGCGTAAAAGAGGTCCAAAGTCTAACGAGGAGATTGGCCGCTCTGAGCAAATTCATTTCCCTGTCTTTGGAAAAGTGCCATCATTTCTTCGCACTTCACAAGAAGAAGAATAACTTTGAGTGGACACCAAAATGCCAGCAGGCTTTGAATGATCTAAAAAGGTATTTGTCAAGTCCTCTGTTATTATCAAAACGGACGAAGGTGAATAACTACTGATCTACTTAGCGGTCTTGGAGGTTGAGGTAAGTGTTGTTTTAGACCATGAGGATGAAGGTACACAATCTATTGTTTACTACGTTAGTAAAATTTTAATGGGATAAGAAACTCGCTACCCAGATCTAGAAAAATTAGCCTTAGCCCTCGTAGTCGCCGCTTGAAAACTAAGGCCCTATTTCCAATACAACCCGATAGCTGTGGTGACTACTTTTCCCATGCGGAATATTCTTCATAAACCTGAACTCTCGGGTAGGCTGGCCAAATGGTCCGCCGAAATAAGCAAATTTGACATAGAATACAAACCTAGGACTGCAATTAAGTCACAGGTTTTGGCTGATTTTGTGGCCGATTTCAGTCCAAGACTTTTACCTCTGGCTACCAAAGAAGCAGTAATGGTATCAAAATCGACATCTGGAGTTTAGACCTTGTTCATAGACGGAGCTTCCAATGTGAAAAGGTCTGGGCTCGACATAATATTAACCACACCTTCGGGAGAAACCCTAAGGCATGCCATAAGAATTGTTCCTCTGACTAACAATGAAGCGGAGTATGAAGCTTTGATTGCAGGGCTCGAATCGGACGGGGGACTGGAATTCGAGGTCATAGAAATCAAATGTGACTCCCACCAACGAGTTAGAGAATCAAGATGGAGAAAATTTTCCCAGCAACTGGAACGTGGCATATCTCAAGAGATACTATTGCTGATGAACATCATCTGTACTGAAATTATGTGCTACACTCTTTTTCGCTTCGTCCAGTTTTTGTCCCAATTAGGTTTTTTGGAAAGGTTTTTAACGAGACAGCAACAGAAAGCATACAATGAAGGAAGCTTCGGCAATAAGACCTTTAAATTACAAGGCACACAAGCAAAGAACCACTACGGAGTGGTTAGATAGTCTTTTGCTCGATAGCAAAGTTCCTACCGGGAAGTTAAGTTTGCTGTCAAATAGAGATTACAAAACCGTTCACAAGTGCAAGACACTGGGGGATTGTTAGATAATCTTTGACTCGATAGCATAAATTCCTAAAGGGAAGCAAAGTTTGTTATCGAACTGAAGATTATCTAGCAATTCACTAGTGGAATCCTCGGAGGTGTAAAACTTCCAGTGTTCAAAATCACATTCTTCGCATTCGAACACTAGGGGGAATAAAATGAGGATACGGCAACAATGACTGCTACTTTAACCGAAATACGAAACCCGAAAATATAGTTTTATCATCGGGACCGGGGACTAGGCCCATAGAAACAAGTTGTACAAGTTAGCCACAAGAAATGACAATTTAGTTTTAGCACAATGAATGCTTATGTACTTTTGAAAATGGAAGGAATAAAGTAAAGTCCTTTTGATTCTATCTTGTTTCTTGTCTGAACGATGAATTGATTTTATCATTTGAAAGTTAAACGAGTACTTCAAAGACTAGTGTCATAATGAACATGAGACGTCATCTTCAAGAGCACTGTAAACATAAGAGGGTCATCTATTATAAAAACCCTCACGATAAAGGGTTGATTTCAGAAGAACTTGTGCCCGAAATCCAAACGCTTTCATAGGGAAAATACACCCAAAGCCTTGCATAATTACACGCAAATAGTAAAACCTACACAAGTACTTCAACAAAGAAAGATGCAAAGAGCAAACTTGCGCAAATGTTTAAATGAAAGTACGCAGAAAGGAAATCTTATATGATACTAGAACGAAAAAATGTATTTATCTACAATGAATGTGCCAAACAACATAAGTAAAAAAGCTTGAAAAGCAAAGCAAATATTAAGCTGCTTCATCTCCGGAACCCGGAGGAAGAGAAGCCTCTACGGCCCCAGGAGATGTGGGTGGATTCGTCGCCGGTTCGATATTTTGGCCTTCATCATTGTGGCCTTCAGCATTGTCGCCTTCTGTTTCCTCTCCAGTTCCCGAAAGCTGAAAACCTGAACTAGAAGAATTGGTAGCATCAGGCCATGCCGGAAGACCCCTTTTAGCAGATAACTCCAGCTCACGGGCCTTAGCAATTCCGGCATCAAAGTCATTGACACCTTTTTTGGCCTCTTTCAAGGTTTTCTTCTCATACTATACATAGCATATGCTTTTTCAACAATGAGGGAAGCCGCTCAGCGCTGAAGTTCTTCGTTGAGCTAGCCAACCTCATCAGAGAGGTTGTCTCGCGCGAATCTCATGGATCGGAGACTGGCATCAAAATCACAGACAATGGAGCTATAAATTTTATTATGCTTAAAGGTTTTCTTATGTTTCTCTTCCAATTGGGAATACTTCACCCCGGAAGCATCAAGGTCTTCAGCTTTGGAGTTTAAGGTTGCCTCCAAATTATTCATTCTTACAGCGAAAGCAACACTATGATCGGATGCAGCAAGAACGACATTATGGACTTCAACCCATTTGGCCTTAGTCTCTTCAAAATTGTGCCCTTAATAGGACAACCACTTGGATAAGGATCACTACTTCTTACTCACTCTGCTGTAACTCGGCCTCCAATTCAGCAGCTTTAGCGGCTCGTGCTTCTAGTTCCGAGAGGCGAGCAACAGTTTGATTTCGCTCGACCAAAAGTTGGTCCCGCTCAGAGGTAAGCTCCTCCTTATCGCGAATCAGCCTTTTTAAGCAAGGAAGTTGGCCTGCAAAACAAGAATGCAAATTCAAAATCTTGCCATAATACAAATAAATAAAACAATATAGAAAATAAATATTATACAGTCATTGCGTTGTGCATGCCATTGTTCAACAAACACTCTCCCGAGAGAGTTTGTATCTTTTCCCTATCTTTCTCTGAAGCCAAGGGATTCGGATAGTTAGCAAGTTCCACCGGCCAGGACAACATATTGCATCCGGTGGAAACTGAGAGGGTGGTGCTCCTCCTCATTTGGGTATCTTCTGAGGGGGCGGCATAATTTTGTCCCAGGTTCCCATGAACTAGGGACTGGGGAAGAGGGACATCCTCATATCAAGTAGTTGGGACCGACAGAAATGATGAAGCAGTTATTGGTGGCGAAGGCAGAATTGGAGAAAAGGGAGATGAAATTGATGGCGTTGAAGGATGAAAAGTAGTTGCGACAAGCGTAGTGCTGGTCATTGGTTGCTCATCAACCGAAGATGGAAGGACGAAGAAGGGTCAATAACAATATGGGACGATCTTTAACAGAAGGAAAGACAAGTGGAGAACTTACAAGTGCGGTTCCATAATTCTAGAAAGGATGAGGCCGTGGCCGGAATGATGTCACTGGTGGCGACTGTAGCGAAACGTTCCATCCACCCACGGTCGTTGTCATCATCCATCCTCGACAACAGAGCATGGTGGCCACGCTTGCTCAAATTTATCATTCCCCCACAGAAGATCTTGGGGGAATAAAGGTTCATCAATTGAGCTAGGGTTAGCTCATCTCCCGTATCCTGGAACAGACGCCAAAGATAAGTGATTGTCCTCCACACATAAGGACTTACTTGTACCAGACATACCTGGTAGAGGATGCAGAACTCCATGATGATGGAGTCAAGCTCTCCATTCAAAGAGAATGACCTGAAAGTGAAGGGATACGTATAAAAATACGTAAAACCCTTCTTAGGTAAGGTTATCCGCTCCGCCATATTAGGAGCGATAATGTCTAAATCTTGACAATGGTAGTCTTCCTTCACAGCAGGAATACTGGAAGAACGGATGGAAGAAGTGTATACATAACGGTTCACGTACGAGGGTGGGCAGAAGGATACTTCTCTTCAAAGTCTTTAGTTGTGATAAAACTCTTTGGGATGATGGAGCTCACCGAAGGAGGAGCAGAATCATCAGCTTTACTTTTGTTCTTTGAAGAACTAGGGTTTCTAGAAGAAGAGACCATTTTTTATCAGAAAGGAAGGAAGGTTTTTTCTCAAGAAGGAGGTTAAAGAACAAAATACGAGTTGAGTAAAGAGAGTTTGAAAAATTTTAGAGAATTATGAAGCATAAATGAAGAAGTTTGATACGTATAAGTAAAAGAATAGACGGCTAAAATTGTGGCCATAATTACCTCGATAACCGGCAAAAGTGACGCTGAATCGTGGGATGATGCGTGTACGGGGCATTAAATGTGGAGAGGCGTCCATCTAATCAATTGTCAGAAACTGTTTAGAGGGTGTCAGAGAATTCTCTGCCAAGAAAGGTATCTCTACCAACTTTCCGATGACACAAAGTTATGCCACCGAAAAATAGGGGGACTATCTGTATGGGGTAAAATATATTCATATTTAATGATCGCATGAGAAAGCGACACGTGAAACCGAAGACAGAAGATAGCCAAACCCGAAGGCAATTATCTCGCTTGTCATCGGAGAGAATGATACTCAAAGACAAAATAAATGTCGTCATCTGGTAACATTTAATGAAGAATATTTTACAGCAAAGTGTATGCTCCATTAC
The DNA here is from genome assembly GCA_000715115.1 of Nicotiana otophora. NCBI lineage: Eukaryota > Viridiplantae > Streptophyta > Magnoliopsida > Solanales > Solanaceae > Nicotiana > Nicotiana otophora. The sequence goes on from AWOL01S0032738.1 coordinate 73,392, forward strand.
AGAGAATATGGCATTCACTGCCCACCGTTACACATTCTTCAATGGCCCTCGTAATTATCATTAAAGAGGAGCTTAATCCTAGGACCTTGTTCCCTAGGTGTAACTATAAATAGTGAGCTCTATCATCATTGTAAGGACACGAAATTTTCTAACAAGCATATACTATACTTCATCAAAAGCTCAAATAACATTTTACTTTCTTGCTTATTTGCACTGTTCTTATTGCTCCCAGTAACTCTGCGCTCGAAACCAAGATATCTGTCGGTTTATTCCAATTTTAAGGCTAAGTCTTATATTTCTGTCTAATTCCTCTGTTATTTTTTGGATCAAATTAATTCACTTATCTATAAACCACGTATAAATTCAACTGTACTGTTTTACGGGTAAACACGTATATTTACCAATTATATATGAATTAAGCTAAAATGAGGATCCTTTAATTGTGGCCTCTTTAATTGGTAATAACCGTACCCAAGCCTGTCATGTAACTCCCCCCCTCCCCATGTCTCTCAGCTACCCTCAATCTCATGCCTCAAATCACATATAGGGATGTTCTTCCATTTTCAAATCCTTCTGTTCAACACATAAGCCAGCCATTAGAATGACATGATGCATCTCTTTTAATTTGGATTGCACTTATCTGTTATAGTGGCTTAAAATAAGTTGATAATGTAATTATTCTTTACTTTGTCACCGAACGAAGCTAAGAAATCTCAGCTCCTAGTAACTCAAGGAAGTTAAACAATATTGTCACTGTTGATATTTTCTCCTTGTTGCATAGAAAGAAGATGAGAACAAATAAGATTGATAAACTCTTGCGTGTATGGAAATTTTTGAGTTGCAGAAAGATGATCGAATATAAAGGTATATATATCCAAGTTGCAGAAAAAGAGAAGAATAAAAAAGGTTTAGATTCTTGTAATGGCACAAAAAGACATGAAGCATATATTTAGATACTCAAACATACATATAACATACTATAAATAGTCATAGTTAGCTACACCCTTTGCTCATATTCATTGAGTTCATGCAAGAAACTGTATTAAAGCAAGAAATAAATCTCATTTAAGCAAAAAGTGTTAGTATGAAAATGGCAAGAGGAAGAGACACATTGGTACTTGGTAGAGTGATTGGAGATGTTTTGGATCCATTTACAAGATCTATTGACCTAAGAGTGGTTTACAACAGTAGAGAGGTTATTAATGGCTGTGACTTTAGGCCTTCTCAGGTTATTCACCAGCCTAGGATTGAGATTGGAGGGGCGGATGCTTGCAACTTTTACACTCTGGTAAATATCCTATATTCATTTTATATATCACTCTTTCCGTCTTTCTGTTTTTGTCTATTCAATGAAGAATGACATCTTTCTGTATTGAAACCACTATTACAAATGTTGTGACAGACTTTTCGTCGGAAAGCTTAGGTTTTCGACGGATTTCGAATGGACACGTGAGATTTGCGTCTTTCACTATGATTTTTTTTATTTTACCTTTAATAGCATGTTCTTATAGCCATAGAAATGTCATGACATGTTCTTGGAGGGTAGATGTTTGCTCCTTTAACACTCTAGTAAACATCCTATATTCATTTTATATATCACTCTTTTCGTCTATCTATTTTTATCTGTTCTACGAAGAACAACATCTTTCTGTATTGAAACCCATATTAGAAATGTTTTCGACAGACTTTTCATCGGAAAGCTTAGGTTTTCGACGGATTTCGGATGGACACGTGAGATTTGTGTATTTCTATCTTTGATCTTTTTATTTTACCCTTAATAACATGTTCTTATAGCCATAGAAATTCCATGACATGTTATTGGAGGGGCAGATGTTTGCATTACACTCTGGTAATCCTATATTCATTTTATATATCACTCTTTTCTTCTTCTATTTTTATCTGTTCTACGAAAAATAACACCTTTCTATATTGAAACCATTACTAGAAATGTTTCCAACGGACTTTTCGTCGAAAAGCATAGATTTCTATGGATTTCAGACGGGAACGTGAGATTTGTGCCTTTCTATAGGTGATCTCTTCATTTTACCCTTAATAACATTTTCTTATAGCCACAAAAATATCATGACTGTTTAAGAGCACGGGTTCTTATAATACTTTTGGTATGTACAAAAAGTTATTTAATTCCTTCATTCTTAAACTATTGTGTCCATGCAAATTACATCATACAAAATAAAACAAAGGCCAGCCATATATACCATTGTTTCTTGTTCCTTTGCACTAGTTGTACACAAACAAGTGTATAATCTAGGGTTTCATGATTTTTCATGTAGTTTTCTTATTCTGGAAATAATTATCAAGACATGTTGGAATTTCGCTTGTTTTTTAAGGTTATGGTGGATCCTGATGCTCCGACCCCAACCAACCCAAACATGAGAGAGTATTTGCACTGGTCAGTATATAGTTTGTCGATTTAATTTATATATACTAACAATATAATTAGTTTTTACACCATTAATACTAAAATGTTCGTTTTACTGTTCTTTCTTTTTATGCTTTCTGGAAAGTGAATGGTGGTTTTGAGTTTGAGGTCTAGGCGTTGGGGTGTATTAAAGGAGGTTCATTTGAATTTGTTTCGCCAGAAAAATATATTATATTAATACACTAAAACAAATTTATTTAATACATACATAAATTGTTCGATCTCATATAAATAAGCTCTTAATTTAATAAAAAAGTGGCATAAGAATATAATCACTTTAGACTGCATGTTCAAATCTTAAGTATTGCATTCTTGTACTTTAAAGGATTGTTTGGTTCGGAAACAAGTTATCTCATGATTAATTATTTCGGGATTAGTTATTTCGAAATTAGTTATCCCACATTCCCAAAGGGATAAAAAAATACAACAATTCCAGAATAATTAATTCCGGGATTAGTTATATCACGATTTTATCCCAACCAAACTTGGGATAAACTCATCTCAAATTTAATCCCAAAATTAATTATCCCTTATCTCTCGTCCCAAATGAGCCCTTTAAGTTCCTTCACTGTTATTCCTCAAAGTTCAAAGAAGCATGATTCTCGTACCAGTGATAATAAGAATTTCCAATATATCGGATTTCTCTGATAGCTTTATACCACACTCTAATTTTGCCCACTAAAACTGGGCATCATGACATTCAATAAAAATTTATCACCGCTCAAAGATTGGTGCAGAGGTCTATGCTAATATCTGGCTATTTTTTTAAAAATATTTGCAAGTATATATGGAGTGTTTGCCGAAGTTTTTGGGTGCTGGTGACCCCTTAAGTCATCATCTGCGTTCCCCTCTGCGTCCGATAGCTGTAAAAGGGTATAAAATTTTATATATATATATATATATATATAATTTTATACCCTTTTAAAAATATATATACTTTTCGGCTATTATTTTTAAAGCAGATATACAATGTCATTTTTTCAAAAATGAAAGAGTTCTTATCTTTTTGAATTAATTTAAATCCTAATTTCTCATGTTTTTCACCTACTTTTTAACACACTTCAACATTTCTATCATTGTAATCTACATATGGCAATTTTCAGTAGCTCTCGCATATATTCACTTCAATCCGATCTTTCTGGATTGAGTATCTTCGAAAGAATAGAAATCATACTTCTGAACAGATTGGGTTCTTTAAATTTTGCCAAAAGAGAACCTTTGATTTATTCGTCAACTATTTAACAAATTTCGATTGTTTAGACTATATGAGAACTGTGGGGAAAAAAAAGATTTAAACGGGAGCTTGAACAGCACAACTAAATTTCAAAATTAGCGTAACTATATAAATTTGTCCGGCTATTTATGTAACTAGCTGATAGGTGTATAATATAAGTATTATTCATGTATAATATATGTATAACTATGTATAATCAGTGCATAATCTATGTATATCGGCTAGGAAAAGCAAACAACAAATTTGTCCGGCTATTTATGTAACAAGTCAAGAAAAGTCTATGGAATACAAATGCTAGAAATAAACCTTAGACTCACTTTTGTTTCATAAAATATGGTCGAAAAATATCATATTCTTTTGCAGATAATTTAAGAATATCATATTGCAAAAAAAAAACATTTTTGGAATTACCCAATTTCAACAAGTGCGCTGATTCTTTGCTAGGTTGGTCACTGATATCCCAGCAACTACAGGAGTAAACTTCGGTAAGTCTCTGCCCTTCATTCTAATCACGTACGATTTTTATTACTCTTATATTTCATCATTCTTTTCGAAACGGAGGAAATAGTATTTTTTTTCCTTAGGGTTATAAGTAGACAAAGACAACTTAAAATTGAGAGTTAAAAGTAGCCCTAAGTTATGTTGAGTGGATTCTCCAAAAAAGTTGTTACATTCGTATTGGATCCTTAAAAAATACATTACTTTTAGAGGATCCGCTATATAATGGCGAAATCAGAAATTTCAGTAATGGTGTTCAAGATTTAATATATATGTATAAAAAGTAAATTTTGATTTATATATACATTATAATTTTTTATATGAAATATAAATTTTCGATGAAGAGTGTTCAACTGACCATCCTTCAGTGTATGTGGCACTGCCACTGCTGACACACATAAGATGAAATTTTTGAAAAATCCAAGCAACATATAGGCCATAAGATTAGACATGATTTTTAGTTTATGTTTTGTTTATTTGATTGTTTATTGGGTTAATTTATAGGCAATGAAGTGGTATCCTATGAGAGCCCAAGGCCTACAATAGGAATACATCGGTTTGTTTTCGTGCTATTTCTGCAATTACGTCGAGAAAATAATGACTATGCTCCTCAAAGTCGTCAGAATTTCAACACAAGAGATTTTGCACAGCTTCATAATCTTGGCTTACCTGTTGCTGCTGTTTACTTTAATGGCCAAAGGGAAAATGGCACTGGTGGCCGTCGACTATAATATGCATCTGTTTAATATATATGTATAAATAATTTATCTAAAACCCGGCAAATATTATTTTCTAGAATCAGGAACTCATGAACTCCAAATCCGACCTCAGCCTTTTGGCAATGTATGACATTATATCCAAGAAATAAAATAAGTTAATATGCTCGTTGGGAAAATACGTGCACTTTGGTGTTTTTTATGGATTATCATTTCAAGTATTGCTCTCGTTGGAGCAATGACATAGCCAGGAATTCCCTCAAGGATATTCAAATCTTAAACAGGTCAATAATGTTTTCATGAATAGTGTAACAAAATATTACTATGCAACATTTAGCTAAAAAAAACCTTTTAATAGAACTATAATTTTATAAATCATATCAAAATAAAAAAAAAGACATCATCAAAAATTTTACTAATAAAAGTAAGCATAAAACCAAAGAAAAGAGAGAGTCGAGAGGATTTGCAGTTTGTAAAGAGCTTTTGTTGAAGAATGTTTTGTAGAGCTTGACTTTTAAATTATAAAATTTATTTAAGAAATAATTTTTAGTTAAAAAGTACTTTTAAAATTAGTTATTTATTTCTACACAAATTTTAAATTTTAAGAGTTATTTTATTAGAAAAATTTTTAGATTGAAAAAGAATCAAATTGACCACACATGGTAGTCTACGTTTAATTTTGGCAAATAAAATAGGCAGAAATTTGAACTCGTGAACAACACGTCATTTTGAACACCCTGAACCGCTACCGCTAGACTATCACACTCAACTATATGAAGAGTGTTCAAAATATAATATATAACCATATAAAATAGTATTTAATTTATATACACATTATAATTTTTCAACGAAGGAAGTGTGTTCAACCACCCTTGGTATGGGGTAGCTACGCCATTGTGTTGACTTCTTATGTACAAATATGAATCAAATACTAATAAATATTTCTCTATAGGAAAAGTCAAAAAGTACCTATGTAATACATCATCCACAAGTATACACGCCAAGATCTTTATATATATTATTATATAAATAACCATATATCAAATTCCGTCATTTATTACAATAAGCCCTTTCCACAAAAAAAAAATTGTACAAATCATCCTTTATAATAATAATAATTTTAGAAGCACCATACAAATAATTTTCAACATTCATCGTGTTTACAACATATATATAAGAATCTTTCAATTGTTTTTTAAAAAAAGTATTATCTTAAGCCAACAAAAACTTATGAAAATAGGATTCAAATTTCTCCATCTGTTTGGTAGGAAGAGCAACCAAAATATTGACCCCATCATTGCTGCTGCTTGTAATACCATCATCAATATTAGGGAACAACAAAATAATATCTTTTCTATGGCTAACCACTGGACAACTATACTTAGGTTTTCCCCAAGGGTATTCCACTTCAGAAAACCCTAATCTCCACCAAGAAGAAATTAAAAATTCTCCATTTGGAAATCCCTTATAAAATTCTCCCCAATCTATTGCACTTCTAGCATATTCATCAGTCATTCTCATAGCCCCTTTTGATACCATAGCCACAATTTTACAAAATGGCCATTCTTCGAGCTCGTGACACGTGGCGGAAGCATAGGAAGTCAAAACAGCATTTCCAGTGTATGATTTTGGTAATGGTGGATTTAGCCTTGGCCTTATATCAACAGCAAATAAAACAGTGGAAATTCTCTCTGAATTGTTCTCAACATCAAAAGATAATGCCTTGCATTTCCATACATAAGCAGTTACCACATTAAAACTTGTAACTTTTGCATGAGGGGCATTTTCGGCTTTTGCCTTGTCCTTCAATGAACTAATGTCATTTGAATTAAGCTTAAATATTTTGAACACAAGTTCTTCTTGTAGGGTTTCAAATACTGTAGGATTTAGTTCTTCACCTATAGGGACTTCCAATTTGAGTAATTCAGGATGTGGGAAATCGACACGTGGTGGCGATCGAGCGGCTAAAAGAGAACGATCATTGCATGGGACAATAGCTAAGGGCTTGTCATCACCAAATGCTTGAGAAGCTAAGTTTTGTAAGAAAATCTTGTAGCTTGTTCCATCAAAGGTTATGTGATTTGTTGATGTGCCCATTGCAAAACCACCACACTTAAATGATGTCACCTAAAAGAGGTAAAAACAATTAGAAAAATTTACCTAAACAACTCATCCAACTGTTTAAATTAAAAATATACGGCGACGGATGTATAATATATATATATAGTTATGTGTTCAACCATGTATAATTTATGTATACCGTCTAAGAAAATAAATTGTAATTTTGGACGACTATTTGTATAAAGATTATAAAAAAATAAATGGTTATATCTGTCGCATGACCAAATCTTGTGGCTTTGGAGAAGAAATATGGTTCTCAATCCCATTTATGATCATTTAATGTGGCTTGACAATGATATGTAATTTAGCATGCACATGGAATTTAATGCCAATGTGTCTCAATAATAAATTATGGATCTTAATCTTCCAAGATCAATATTAATCTTGTGTTTATTGTCTTTTGAAAAGCTAGGAGAGCTGCGTAATAGGTGAAGGCTTAACCTTAAAAGTATATATGACCCCAAATTTGTCTATGAAAAAGTAAAATGGGGGATACCAAGTGAAAATGTTTTGTTCTTATCCTTTTTAACTAATGAATAGAAACAAAAGAGTAACAATTTCACATTGTTAGGTGTTGAAAATGATTGGTCATATAGATAAATTTAGTATAAGTATATTCTCTTAAATTTTTTAATTTTTATCATATGTATATATAATTCGATTTGAAAATAATGAGTTTGAATCTATAAAATCCGTCTTAAATTCAACTTTGTTGTTAATTAACATCAAAGATGAGACAAGATGTGAAAGAACATCATTTAATTATCCTGATATAGGAGGCAGCCCAAAACATTGGCATTATTTGTAGCATTGAGTAGTTGGCATTTGGTAAAAACTCGAAGAGAATTAATTAATGACTGCTCTGCGCTTCTATTCTAGCTAGGTCCAATATTACAATAATTAAAGCTACTCATTTAATGTTACTTTTAATGGAAATAAAATACATTTCTTAAAAAGGCCAATTGTTAATTCTTACCTTCTTCTCTTTTCTTTTGGGAGAGAAAAGAAGAGCTCTTTCACAATGCGACGAACATTATATTTTAAAATATATATATATATATATATTTTAAAATATAATGTTCGTCGCATTGTGAAAGAGCTCTTCTTTTCTCTCCCAAAAGAAAAGAGAAGAAGGTAAGAATTAACAATTGGCCTTTTTAAGAAATGTATTTTATTTCCATTAAAAGTAACATTAAATGAGTAGCTTTAATTATTGTAATATTGGACCTAGCTAGAATAGAAGCGCAGAGCAGTCATTAATTAATTCTCTTCGAGTTTTTACCAAATGCCAACTACTCAATGCTACAAATAATGCCAATGTTTTGGGCTGCCTCCTATATCAGGATAATTAAATGATGTTCTTTCACATCTTGTCTCATCTTTGATGTTAATTAACAACAAAGTTGAATTTAAGACGGATTTTATAGATTCAAACTCATTATTTTCAAATCGAATTATATATACATATGATAAAAATTAAAAAATTTAAGAGAATATACTTATACTAAATTTATCTATATGACCAATCATTTTCAACACCTAACAATGTGAAATTGTTACTCTTTTGTTTCTATTCATTAGTTAAAAAGGATAAGAACAAAACATTTTCACTTGGTATCCCCCATTTTACTTTTTCATAGACAAATTTGGGGTCATATATACTTTTAAGGTTAAGCCTTCACCTATTACGCAGCTCTCCTAGCTTTTCAAAAGACAATAAACACAAGATTAATATTGATCTTGGAAGATTAAGATCCATAATTTATTATTGAGACACATTGGCATTAAATTCCATGTGCATGCTAAATTACATATCATTGTCAAGCCACATTAAATGATCATAAATGGGATTGAGAACCATATTTCTTCTCCAAAGCCACAAGATTTGGTCATGCGACAGATATAACCATTTATTTTTTTATAATCTTTATACAAATAGTCGTCCAAAATTACAATTTATTTTCTTAGACGGTATACATAAATTATACATGGTTGAACACATAACTATATATATATATATTAGCAAAAAAATTTCAAGTGAGAGAAATATTCAGATGAGAATTTGACAATTATAAGATTAGTCTTAAAAAAAAGGAGGAAGTCACAAGAAATAGAGACACAAACAAATATTTTGGGACCAAAATTAATAATGGCAAAGTTGTGGGTGGATAAGTGACTTTCTATAAGCGAACTATTGATAGATCTCTTAAGATTTCCTATAATTAATAAAGCCACATATAGGCGATTTATTTTAAATGAATTGTCCATGAAGCTTTATTAAATTCCTATATATGGTTATGCAAGCAACTTATACCCTGACCATATCAATAATAATTAGGAAACAATTGAAATAGAAACGACTTTACGTTACAATGTACTGACAGTATTATAAATAACTCTCAACGTATTAAGCATGATTTAAGAACCTAAAAGATAAACTAATAACCTATATAATATGTTAAATTTTTATTGATAGTATAAAAAATTTTATGTCATCACTACATAAATCATTGATCCATTTAAAAAAGAATGAAATTGTTCGGACTACGAAAAACAAACATACAAGTTTTCGGTCTAAATCTAGACATCATTTTATAATGTTTTAAAAATAAATTACATTTACATAATTAGAAGCTTGATTAAACTACAACAAAATCACAACTTTCTAGTTTATATAATTAAAAGTAATAAACTATATACGAGAAAGCTGCGATCAAGACAAAAGTTGTTTGATTCCGAAAATAATAACAGTATCATATAAACTGGAACGGAGAGAGCAGTACCTAAATGACATGTTTCATACCTGGATAATGCAAAGTGGTTTATCATCTTTTTCCAAGTGATCAATACTCTGAGTTATAAGTTGTCTAAATCCAGGATTAGGATAAACCAAATCACCAATTTCTTTTAATGTTAATTCACTTGAAGCTACAACAAATACAGCCCCTTCTGCATTACAATCTATTTCCAGCCTTCCAATTTGGTGATTCATCTTAATCCTCCCAGCCAAAAAATCATATGGAACTAATACTTTCGATAACGCGTTTCGGAGTTTTTCTGTCACAATTTCTGGTGGAAATTCAGAATTGGCAGGAAAAAAATGCAACGTTTGGACATCAAAATTGAGGACTTGATCAATATTTGATAAAAACATAGGTTTTTTTTGAGTTTCTTCTGAAGGAAAAACTAAGCTTGTGTCTTGAATTGTGACCTTAAGTTCTTGGATAGTTGATTCAAGGGGTTGATAAAGAGTTCCCATATTGAATATAATGATATATTTTTTTGTGTTTCTTTTGTGTGTGGTGTGTTTTGCTTTGGTAGCATAGAGTTGTATGTATTTATAGTACTAAAATTATGTAAAGTGAAAGGGGAAAGGAAGTAATTTTGTTGATATTTTTGAGTCACGTGGTTGTGCATGTTTTAGGTAAGAACAAGATATATAGAGAAAAAGCTAGATGTGTGACATTTGTAAGAAGTTTACTAGTTTAAATCTAATAATAGTTACATTTATGTGATTTCAGTATCAGTGCAGCTTTTCTTTAATTTCTTCTCAAAGATGTCATATACTACTGGCAATTGCCTAGAGTTTTAAATGTAGAAGAATTAACTCAAATGGGCATCCATCCAATTACTTAAATTATAAATAGCCGGTAAAAGTATAATATATGCATAATTATTATATTATATGTGCATAATTGTGTATAATCTATGAATATGTTTAGAAAAAATAAACGATGAATATGACAGACCATTTGTGTAAAGATCCCATAATTGTAAGGTTTCTTCTCGGACTCGAGCAGCTAGTAAAAAATCGGGAAAGTTACACAATTGGCCGTTCGAACAAAATTATTGGCAATGCTTAATCGATATACAAAAATTATACACTAATTATATACAACTGCACACACATATATATTATATATCTGTCAGACTATTTTTTAGGGTGGACGACTATTTAGGTTAATTTCTCTAAAATGTCCCATATCTCACACTATTCACTTGCACATACTCTTCACTTAATTTTGTTGTTTGGAATATTTACAAAAATAGCCGGCATGAATCACAATGTATTTTCTCTAGCAGGTATACATTTAGTATATAATTCGACACATACTATACATGAATTATACATATGTTATATATTCTCCGGCTATTTTTAATTTAAGTAATTGAGTGAGCGGCTATTTAGGTAATTCTTTCTCTCTCTTTTTTTTTAAGGAAAAACTTGAAATATCATTCTTGCTTTAAAACTATTTTACCAATTGTAGTAAGAATTTAGATGTATGAAAACAAATTATTTCGTAAGTATAGACTCTTTACCTACTTTTAGCAACTATATATACTAATTAAGAATAATACTGAGTTTGCTTTAAATATAAAAGGTCTTCAACTTTCTGAAAATACTTTTGTAAATAAAAGGAGAAAGGTGCTAACGTGATAAGAATTCAGCCTAATTTTGTAGCCTTTGTTTTTTAGCAATTTGATTCCTACAAAACAAAGGTCATGAGAACTCCATTACCCTCTCTACTTTACAATTAATAACTCGGCAATAACATTTAAGAATCGGTTGAGTTGTTATATATATTGATGAAAATGATTGTGTATTTAACAGCTAGAAAAGTTAGTTGGAATAATGTTACTATTAAGAGTAACTATGATACAAAACCCATGATTGACAGATATAAAAACTTAAATTAATGTTATGTATACTTATAATGTCAAAAAAATTGTAGTGGAGCGGAGCTACAATAGTAGCCGCGAGTTCGACAAACCTAGTTTTTAGATCGGGTATTTGTATTAGGAAATTTATTAAATATATTTGTGAATCCAATATCGTAACCATGAGAGGTTATGGGCTCAAAGGCAGAGCACTTAATCCATAAACTTCAAATCATTGTTCAGGTTTTGTCGATTCGTTTACTTTAACCTATTTATCTTTCATGTCGTTAATCTCTTAGTAAGTAGAAAAGGGGCAGCCTGATGCACTAAGCTCCAGCTATGCATGGGGTTCGCGGAAGGGCCGGACCACAAGGGTCTATCGTACGCAGTCTTACCTTGAATTTCTGCAATATGTTGCTTTCACTGCTCAAACAAATGACCCCATGATCACATGGCAACAACTTTATCAGTTACCTTAATACGTACTACTACTGTATTATTCCTCATCATGATAAGTCACAAAGCATTGCAATTAAGATTTGAAGGAAAGTTGGTGATTAGAAAAATGCTATGTCAACCAACTTCTCCTCTAAATCTAAGGTTGTCCTAACATTAATGTTATTATAGAAAGGGCCCCTCTTCTGTTGTATTAGTCAATTGGCTAGTTTGACATTTGAAATTATCAAAAACAATTCTTTAACAATTTCCCTTTTAAGAAAATTTGGAGAAGTTGATCCCCTCGATAGAAGATATGAAACTGATTAATTATTAATGATCAAACTATGTATCTGTAGTTTCTTTAATTGAGACAATTAAAACTAAAGTTTAATGCCCCTATATAATGGGTCGGTTTTCTATTCGTTAATTGGTATTTTAGAATTTTCTAACTTAAGGAATTAAGTGACTAAGTTCTTTCTCCAATCATTTTATAAAAGGCATCAATCTTATTAGGTAATCCGCCATTCATTCCGGCAGCCGGTTTGACCAAGCTTCTAAAACCAACTTATTTTCAAAAGTGTTTTTCTCAACGCTATTTTTCAAAAAAATACTCTAAGTAAGAAGCAGTTTGTGTTTGACTAATTAATTTGAAAAGCATTTTTAATCAGGATTTATTTTTGACAAGCTTTTAAAAAGTGTTTCTAAGTATATTTTTCTAATCTTTTCAAAAATATTCACTTTTTTCTGCTTCTCAAAAACTGTTCCTGGTTCTAATCAAAAGAACTTCTTTTTTTTTCTAAAAGTTTGGCCAAACACCTCAATTTTGAAAAAAGGGTATTTTTTTAATTTCAAAAAAGTACTTTTGACCTGAAGAAGTTTGGTCAAACATGCTATAATTGACACTACTATTTCTTTATTAGTCCATTTATAGAAAAATGATACATTCTTTTTTTTGCTAAATTTTTTAACTATTACACACTTCATTTTTACTATTAATGTGAACCTTTTATAGCCAAACAAATATTCTGGTATGTTTAAAACCACAATGCCATAAAAGGCGGAGCCAGGATTTGAAGCTTATGGGTACGGGGTTCTAATCCTTTCAATAAGTTACTGGGTTCTAAATTAATAATTTATACATATTCAATAGATTGTTTAAGACAAATACATGAATTTGACCAAAGCAATTGGGTTCGGTCGAACCCATACTCAACGGACTAGCTCCGCCCCTGAATGCCATAAGTTTCAAAAGTGTTACAGCAATAGGAATCTTATGATATATTTAAGACCGCAAATTTCTAAAACCTTCATTTATATCTTAAACTAGATATCGAGTCAAAATATATCACATAAATTAAAACAGAAAGAGTAGATGATTTGACTCTCAGAGTCATCAAACTTATAAATTTTCTCTCTTTTGTCACGATCCGAAATTTTCCACCGACGGGACCGTGATGGCGCCTAATATTTCACTCACTAGGCAAGCCAACGTTAGAAAATCGTTAAACCAATTCCTTATTTCCATTCAGTAAATAACAATAATTAACTAAGATAAAATGTAAGAGGTGCGGAATAACATAAAAACTGTATTCATTACTACCACCCGGATCTGGAGTCACAATCCACGAGCATTCTAGCATTTACTACACGTAATAGTCTGAAAGAAATACAATTGTCTGAATGAAAGAAACAGTAGAACAGAAAAGATAGACGGGGATTTCAAGGTCTGTGAACGCCGACAGATCTACCTTGAGTCTCCAGACAAAGGACCAATAGCAAAATCTCGATCAACCCGAGCCGGTATCAAAATCTGCACAGAAAGTGCAGAGTGCAGTATCAGTACAACCAACCCCATGTACTGGTAAGTGTCGAGCCTAACCTCGACGAAGTAGTGACGAGGCTAAGGCAAGGCACCTACAAATCAACTTGTATAATTTAACAGTGTATATGCAAATAACATAAATGAAGAATTAAACAGAAAATGTCGGGAGGAGAAACATACTGAGAGGAATACAAGATAAAGAACTACAACAGAATGATCACCGGAGCAGTCAATATACCATGAATCAACATGAATAGTGAATACAGTAAGGAAAAATGCACGGCATCACCCTTCGTGCTTTTACTCTCAATCTCACCATAAAATTAATAGAAATGGCACGGCATCACCCTTCGTGCATTAACACTCTCAATATGGCACGGCATCACCCTTCGTGCATTAATACTCACAATATGGCACGGCATCACCCTTCGTGCATTAACACTCACAATATGGAATGGCATCACCCTTAGTGTATTAACACTCTTCCTTCTCATAATGCAATGCATAAATAACAACAGGGAGATAGAATAACAAGTACAAACCTTACTTCAACATTTGGTTCCATAATATCAATCTCAACTTTGAAATAAAAACTCAATTATCACCAGAAAATCCGTAAAAGATGATAAGAACGATAAATTGAACAACATTAGTACAACACGTAGCAATTTGGCATAGGAATGAGACAATATAAGAAAAACAGAGAAATATGGAAAATAGGTAAATTGGCGGCGCATAAGTACTCGTCACCTTACATATACGCCGCTCACATGAATTTCATTTAGCAAGTGATCTAAGGTTCCTAATTTCCTCAAGTCAGAGTTAGACACAACACTTACCTCGCTCCGAAGGCTACTTAATTCTCAATCACAGTTTTTCCTTTGGAATTCACCTCCAAACCACTCGTATCTATTCAAAAATGACTCGATAATATCAAATATTGCTAAAGGAATCAATTATATTGCGTAAGTTAAATTTTTCTCCAAAAAGTCAAAATATTCGACCACGGGCCCGCTTGGCCAAAATCCGAGGTTCGGACCAAACTTCTTGTACCCATTCATCTCCGAGCCCGAATATATAATTAGTTTTGGAATCCGACCTCAAATTGGGGTCTAAATCCTCAAATTTTAAAATTCCTAAGTTCTACCCAAAAATCCTAATTTCACCATAAAAATTCTAGATTTTAGGTTAAAATCTTGTTATAAGATGTAAAAGATTGAAAGCAAAGAGTTAGAAATCACTTACTTATGATTTGGGGAAGATTTGGTCTTTGAAAAATCGCCTCTTAAGGTTTATGATTTTGAAAATATGAAGAATGAATGAAAAATTCCATCTAAGCCCCTTTTACTCAACTGCAGGTGTCGCAATTGCGACCTGAGCTTCGCAAATGCGAAGCTCGCAAATGCGAAGAAACAATCGCATTTGCAATGCCCTTCACAATCCCGCTGCCTTCGCAAATGCGAGGAAGGTGTCGCATTTGCGACCACTGAACCTCGCAAATGCGAGTAGATGTTCGCATTTGCGAACCTGCCCTTCCCAGACTCCCTTCGCAATTGCGAAGGTAACCTCGCAAATGCAAAAACTGCTGGCTCAGGCTTCTGATCGCAATTGCAGACCCTGTTATGTTCGCATTTGCGATGCCTGATCTCGCAATTGCGAGATCAGAGGCCTGCAACATGTTCAGTTATACCAAAAAAAATTTCTAAGTTTAAAACATCTCGTGGCCTATCCGAAACTCACCCGAGCCCTCGGGGCTCCAAACCAAACATGCACACAAGTCTAAAAACATTATATGAACTTGCTTGCGCGGTCAAATCACCAAAATAACACCTAGAACTACGAATTTAGCACCAAATCAAATGAAATTCTCAAGAACACTTTAAAATTCATATCTTCTCAACTGGTCGACCGAATCACGTCAAATCATTTTTGTTTCTCACCAAATTTCATAGACAAGTCTTAAATATTATAATGAACCTGTACCGGGCTCCAGAACCAAAATACGGACCCAATACTAGCAATGCCAAATGTCAATCAAATCTTAAAAACATATAATTTTAATTTTCATCAAAAATTCATAACTCAAGCTAGGGACCTCCGAATTTAATTCCGGACATACGCCCAGGTCCCATAATTCGATACGGACCTACAGGGACTGTCAAAATATGGATCCGGGCCCGTTTACCAAAAATATTGACCGAAGTCAACTAAAATCGACTTTTAAGGCATAAATTCTTATTTTCATCAATTTTGAACATAAAAGCTTTTCGAAAACCTGCCCGGACTGCGCACGTAAATCGAAAAGATAAAAATAAAATTTTTAAGGCTTAAAAACGCAGATTCGCATTCTAAAACATAATTGGGTCATCACATCTTTGGGATCAAACGTATTCACTTCCGACTAATAACTTTGTAGTTACATCTCAATGAATTTGTAAAACGTTTTCAATTTGGCGCAATATCCTTGTTCCTTCAAAATACTCATCTTTGTACATTATTTATTTTCTCACGTTTAAACAAAAAGACAATTTTCCTCCAAAATTACTCTTAAGATAAAAAATCAAAACAAAACAAAAATACGGACAAAAGACAATATGTGACTTCATTTTCAATGGCACATGGTTGTATAGTGAAGACAAGGAACTTTCAGTTGTTGAATTTAATTAGAGATAATGAGTTGAGACTTGAGGGACAAAGCCCAACTATACTCTTAAATAGTCTAATTAATGCCATTTTCATATATCGCATTCAATCAATTATGACGGCCACTTACTAGTAATGTCTTAGGACCACAATTTAGGTTAATACAATATGACTTTCTTCCGGATGCGGAGCTAGAATTTGAAGTGTGTGGCTTCTAAATTTTAAAATAAAACTCTGCTTTCAGCGAGAATCAAACCCTCATCTTTCCCAGCGAACCCACAGCCCTTACCGTTAAACCAAGACCCCTTTTGTTACTGGGTTCGACAGTATATATTTATATAGATTTAATAAATATTTCAATACAAATACAAGGTTCCGGAAAAATTCACTGGGTTCGCGCGCACCCACTACTGTAGGTCCGCCCCTGCTTCCTTCATCAATACTCTCTCCGGTCTAATTTAATTGATTTTTTTACTATTTTTACACATATTAAGAAATTCACCTTTTAACATTACTTAATAATAAAATTAATCATATAAATCTTAATTTGTTCATTGAAAATATAACAAATACTCCTAGACTCTTGACTCCAAGGGTAACTTTTGAAAAAAATAGTTTATTCCTTCTTAATATATGAAAAAATCAAATATTATGGAGTACAAAAAAAAACTAAAAAATCTATTAAAGTGGACCGGAGGAAGTAAGATGCAAACAGACACTAAGAAAACTTACTTTGCTTCTCGGTTTTTATCAAATTGATGAATTGAAAATATGTGTTATCTATATTACTCTTTTTGATCCCTCCTGTGGAAATAGACTGGATACGTTATTGTTGTTGTATATTACTCCTTCTGATATATCTCAAAAAATATAAGTCATTCCGGCTAACGATGAATTGTTGCAAAATATTTTGACATTTAAGTACAATCCAACCATATGTAGGGGCAGATTTAGAAGAAAATCACAATGTAGATGTAAGAAAAAATCTTGTTTGTTCCTCTATATATTATAATTTGAATTGCGTTGACACACTCAAAAACGTAACTCAATTGTCAAGGAGATTCAAAATATTTGTGAGGTTGTTAGTTTAATTTCCATTGGTCATAGTCTCTTTAAATGTTTTTAATTTATTTTAACCCCTTTAGCAGAGATCCTGTCTCCGTCACTCGCCATACGTATTTGGTAATGTTAAATAAAAATGTTAACTGGTTGGTGATTTCAAGATTCAAGTCCGACATATTGTTATCGCCTTTGTTTGGTTCAGTTACTTTTATGTGGCAAAATATATTTGTAATTTAATATTATAGATAAAGTTTGGTGACTATATGTAAAAATTAACCCTACAACACCAATAATGCATGATATGTTTGTGAGCACCTAATTTTTTATTATATTTGAATTTTTACCACCTTCTACTATGTAATTACTTTTAAAAATTTAATATATATATATATATATATATATATATTTAGCTTTGTTACATTTTTGTTTATATAGGGTAAGAATTAAAAATAATTTAAAAGGTCAAATTATTACTATTAGTATTATTTTTATTTTTTATCTTTATTTTTAAATAAAATAAATTTTTAAACAAAAAACGAAAAAAATAATTTTTTTTTTATTTTCGGATGACAATAAAATAATAGGAAAATTAAAAGTATGGAATAATAAAAGTAAAAGTAAAAGTAGGTGGAAATTATTTTTAAAAACAAAATAAAAGAAAGTGAAAAATTAAAAAATAAAAGTAAAGAAATGTGAAAATTTAAAAAATAAAAAGTAAAAGAAGTTGGAATTAAAAAATAAAAGTAAAGATAGCTGATTTTTTTTTAAAAAAAGTAAAAGCAAGTGAAAAATTAAACAAAGAAAAGTAAAATAAGTGAAAATTAAAAAAAGAAAAGTAAAATAAGTGGGGAAAAAAAGTGGGATATTAAAAAATAAAAGTAAAGGAAAGTGGGGAATTATTTTAAAAAGAAGATAAATGGGAAGTGAGAATTCTTTTTAATTAAAAAATAATAAAATAATAAAAAACTAAATCTGAAAAAATTCCAAATTTTTTTCCTATAAATAGAAGAGAAATCTGAGGAGAAAAGAAGAGAAGGAAGGAAAAAATAGAGGAGAGTGAGAGAAAAATAAAATTCTTCTTCTTCGCTAAGTAAATTTCTACTCGTTTCATTATTTCTTTCGAAAATTCAAGCAATTCATCACCCTGTTTAAGACCTAAAAATGCCTCAAATTCAAGACTAAAAACACCTTGTGAAATTTCATTGATAGTCACCTCTCTCACGCCAAAAACCAGCAGTCTCAAGAGGTACAGTCGAGTTTCGGTCCGGGCTCAAATTTTAGAAGGTTCGTCGCTAGATTTTCTGCTCATCTGCCGATTTACCCTTGGTTTGGTGTATTTGCTCGGCTCAGAATTATTTTTGCATTAATCAAGTTCTGAACGGAATTGTTTGCTTAAAGGTTCATTGCTTATCCTCCATTTGTTAATTATTTCATTGTTTTGTGTGATTTCTTATAGAGGTTCATGTGATAATATTTTGGTATTATTTTATTTATACACATTATCATGTTGTAGTTACTTTTTACATGTTTTGTCACGACCCAAAATCCCACCACAGGCGTCGTGATGGCACCTAGTCTCTAAGACTAGGTAAGCCGATTTTTATTACATTTTAAAGCCATTTTTTAAAAAAATTAAATAAGTAACCAAAACTAATAGCGGAATAAGTATGAATATACAACCTCCCAAGACTGGTAGTACTGAGTCACGAACTCTAACTGAATACATGGAATGATCACGAGGAGCGAATATACAATACTGTTTGATTACAAATTAACAGTACAATAAAATGAAAAGACTCCAAGGGACTGTGACGGCCAAGCAGCTCTACCTTGAACCTTTACGATCGCGCTTTAACTCTGCTCAAGTCCGATATCTCCAATACCTGGCTCTGCACAAAAATGTGCAGAAGTGTAGAGTGAGCACACCACAACGGTGCCCAGTAAGTATCAAAACTAACCTCAATGGAGTAGAGACGAGGTACATTCAAGACACTCACTAGTCTAATAATATGTGCAATATAATATACAAAATAATAGGAAACAAATAACAACAGAGCAACATGAAATAACCAGTGATATGCACAGCAGAGAACAAGAATACCATTAATATCACTCAACTATTAAAAATTATAATTACATCCAGTTAAATCTAGTACTTCAAATAAATGTCTTTCACATATAATTCTTCCAAATAATTCTCTTTCAGATATAATTTTCTCAAATAATTATTTTTCAAATATAATTTCCTCAAATAAATATCTTTCAAATACAATTCTTTCATATAATACTTTCTAAGTAAAAATCCTTCCAAATAAATATTTTGAATATAATTCTTTCAATTAAAAAGTCACCATGTGACACCTCATTTCATAATCATAAAAATACGGGTCTCAGCCCAATTTCATATTTTTCATAAACACGAGTCTCAGCCCATTTTTCATGTTTTCACGACACCTCGTGCCCATAATTAAATCATCAGATTTCTCCGGCACCTCGTGCCCTCATTTCATATCACAACTGCACGGACAACTCGCGTGCCAAATATCATTATCATTTCATCACAGCACCTCGTGCCCACATTTCATATCTTAACTGCACGGACAATTCACGTACCAAATATCCTCATTATTTACTCACGGCACCTCGTGCCCACAGGCTCTCAATTTCAACATAAATCAGATTATTATCAATTTGCCAACAACAAGACAAATTGCACAAGGTATAAAAATAAACACAAAAAAATCACAACATCACATGAAAATTATCAACACCACAACCCCGCATCATCACATATCGTCCCTGACAATAGCCACCCTTATTGCTCCTATAGCCGCCCTTATCACTCTTATAGCCACCCTTTATCGCTCCGCCCAGACAATATCAATAACCACCCTTATCGCTCATATTGCCACCCTTATCGCTCCTATAGCCACCCTTATCGCTCCTATAGCCACCCTTATCGCTCCGCCCAGACAATATTCCAACAAACACAACAACAGTGATATGACACCCTTATAACCACATAATATCAACGGTGAAATATCACCCTTATCTCCCTAAAATAATAACTCACACAACACAATAATTTTACACGAAAAATTATCACAGCAACATAACAAAATCAATTCATATCACAATTTTTTCAATGGCCACAACCAAATTCCAAAGCTACAACCAAGTCAATTAATTTCACAACAAATAGTCAAATGCTCCACACAATGTGTACAACACCCAAAAACAATCAAATAGAGATAGAAATTATTCAACATAAAAGCAAAGTCTTCATAAAGATCAAATTTTCAATAATTATATAAACACCTCTTCTTAAGCTCATTTAATTAATTATTTGCAGCGGAAAAATCGATAATAAATTAAATTCCAATAATTATCAAACCAAGAGGTTGTGAGTTCGAGTCACCCCAAGAGCAAGGTGGGGAGTTCTTGGAGGGAAGGATGTCGAGGGTCATTTAGAAACAGCCTCTCTACCCCAGGGTAGGGATAAGGTCTGCATACACACTACCCTCCCCAGACCCCACTAGTGAGATTATACTGGGTTGTTGTTGTTGTTGTTGTAATTATCAAACCAACAAATTCACGGAATTACATAAATAATCAAGTAACAATCACATCAAATTGTCATATAACAACAGATTCAACAACAACAAGGATTTAGGCACGACAATTAGATAACTAAATATATACCAACAATTACCCAATTTACCACACAATATGCTCAGGACTTTAACTCAATAAAATTTACACATATAAGTCGAGTACGTACTCGTCACCTCGCGTACACGGCTTTTCACATTTCACAAATGGCATATAAGACTCGATGCCTAAGGGGTAATTCCCCCACTCGAGGTTAAGCAAGACACTTACCTTTTTGAAGTTAGGCCAATATTCCAAAATATCCTTCTTGCTTGAATTGACCTCCGGACAGCTCAAATCTATTTAAATTAATTGTATAACTTCATTAAAATTCATCGAAAATAATTCCGGATAATAATACGTCGACTTACAATTTTATTCCAAAAAGTCAACAAAAGTCACTCGCCTCTCGGAACCCGACTTAATTTTCATGAAATCCGAACATACATTCCGATACGAGTTCAACTATACCAATTTTATCGAATTCTAATGAAAACTCGACTTTCAAATCTTAACTTTTTGTTTTTGGAAGATTTTACAAAAGTCTTGATTTTTCCTCCATTAAATCCAAATTAAATGATGGATTCAAAGACATAGACATAATCATGGAAATTAATTAAAACTGAATAAGAATCACTTACCCCAAACACCAACGCAAGAATCTCTCCAAATATTGCCTTCTACCGAGCTCCCAATTTGATTTTGAGTTATGAACTCAAACCCCTCTTTTTGGGACTTTTAATTCTGCCCAGATACACCTTCTTCGCGTTCGCGACCATTGCTTCACGTTCGCGAAGACCAAAATCCAGTTGCCTCAAATCCTTCTTCGCATTCGCGTGACAAGAGTCGCATTCGCGAAGGCCAATTGTTTCTACCCCATCATTTCCTCTTCGTGTTTGCGAAGTCCTCGTCGCGTTCGCTATGACCAGCTAACCAACTCCTTCGCGTTCGTGTTCGCATTCCACACTTCGCATCCGCGAAGGCCAAACGACCCTAGGCCCCTATCTTCCTTTCTTCTTCGTGTTCGCATTGCCTGGGCCGCGTTCGTGAAGGCTTGCCATGATCCTTCTTCACGTTCGCGTTCACAGCTTCGCGCTCGCGAAGGACAAATCACCAGCCCCTCAATTCCTCTTTGCGAATGCAGGACTCCCTACGCGTTCGCGAAGAAGGAAACCAGACTTCAGCAACAGCAGTCCAAACAACTCTAATTTGGTCTGAAACCATCCCTAAACACACCCGAGCCCCTCGAGACCCTGTCCAATCATACCAACCAGTCTCATAACATATCACAGACTCGCTCGAGGTATCAAATCACATCAAATTACGCCGAAAATAAAAATCGCACCACAAATCGAACTTATGAACTTCAAAAACTTCTAACTTCTAAAACTTGTGTTGAAACATATCAAACCAACCCGGAATGACGTCAAATTTTGCAGGCAAGTCCCAAATAACATAACGGAGCTGTTCCAACTCTCGAAATCGCATTCCTACCCCAATATCAAAAAGTCCACTTCCAGTCCAATTCTCCAAAAAATACGACTTTCGCTATTTCAAACCTAAATTGGCTATAGACCTCAGATTCAAAGTCCGGACACGCTCCTAAGTCCAAAATTACCCAACGGAGCTAACGGAACCAACGAAACTCAATTCCGGAGTCGTCTTCACACAATTCTGACTACGGTCGAAATCTTAAGACTTAAGCTTCCGTCTTAGGGACTAAGTGTCCCAAATCACTCCGAATCATCCGTAAATCAAACTCGACCACACACGCGGTTCATAATACATATTGCAAGGCTGCTCGAAACCTTAAGTCATTGAACGAGGCATAAATTCGTAAAACGACAAGTCGGGTCATTACATGTTTCAAGTGATTTGTCAACATATTATTTGAATAGGATTTCATCTTAATGAGATTTGCTATTTAGAATTAAGAATGAAGATCTTGCCATATTAATAGGTCGTGCATTGGAGTTCAAGTAAGTGAACCAGAAATGAGTTACCACATTTAATTGGAAAAAAAGAATTAAACATGGGTTGGATTGAGTATAAATCTGCCAGGCCCAATAATTTTGTCACTGGACTAATAATTAGCTCATTCTTCCATAATAGATAAATGTCTCCTACTTTCAAAGATAGAGTAATAAGTTGTAAATATTTCTAAGTGTGGATGACTTTTCAATACTTTAAATAACTAATATATTTTTCGACTTCCAAATAATTTTCTATCCATAAACTCTTGGTCTTATAATAATTTCAAATTAGTTTAGGAAAATAATACAAGTGCGCGTTCACATGACTTGACCAATCAACTTCGAATAATAATAAATGTGTTATTGAATGTGTACACGTACGAGTGACATGATTCTTGACGCCAAACAAAAATGAGTACACATACACGTGACTTATTTCAAGATAATTTTTATAAATCTAATCAAGCAATAAAAGCGGACATTGGTAAAATATGAGAACCAATAAAACACAAGTTATCCAAAAAATAATATAAGCCAAATGTAGTCAATAAAGCGACTGTGCTTGAACCACGGGACTCGGGAAATGCCTTACACCTTCTCCCCAGTCAACAAAATTCATTACCCGGACTTTGTTTTTGCAGACCAATAATAATAGAGTCAAACCTTCCTTTGACTAGGAATTCAAATAAATGGTGACTTGGAACACCCAAACAATTAATTCCAAGTGGCGACTCTATAAATAAAATAATCCCTACTCAAATTTGTCACTTTAATTGAAAAAACTCTTTAACCCACAACAATCTATAACACATATATCTTTTGGGGGATAAAAAGGAGGTGTAACAGCTGTCACCATCCAATTTCACCTATAAGTCGTGATGGCGCCCAATGCTATAGCTAGGCAAGCCAACTAATAAATTAAACATACATTGATAAAATTTAAACCACGAAAATATAATAAAATCCAAACTCTACCAATGTGTGTGCCAAGACCTGGTGTCACAAGTGTATGAGCATCTAGTAGATTATACAAAATCTCAAATATTGTCTGAAATAAAAATAGACAGAATAAAAAAATATAAAGAGAGACACTAGTAGCTGCAGAACAGATCAGAGAAACAGCTCACCACTATGCCCCTGGATAACGTGGGTGCAAGACGATAGGTCCCCCACTAGTACTTGCCTCAGTCCCTGTACAAAAGTGCAGCAAGTGTAGTATGAGTACGTAAACGTGTACTCAGTAAGTATCAAGCCTAATCTCGAAGTGGTAGAGATGAGATGGCCGACTTTGATACTCACTATGGGTCAACAATAATAATTGAAATACAACTAAGTGTGATTTACAGAGTTTTAAAAATAATTTATTTAATAGGAGGAAATAATCAAATTTATCCAAATGCAACAATTCTCAATATATTAATTAAATTCCTTCAATTCAAAAAAATTACCAATTTATCAATTAAATATCATTTACATGAATAACAATTAATTCTTTAACAAACAAGAATAATAATTCATTAAATTTCAAGGATTTTTCAATTTATTAATTAGCTTTGCAAGCTGAAATAAATTATTAAAGTATCGTGTAACTATTAATATTATTAAGCACGATTTCTGTCGAGGACGTACGACTCGATCCAGAGTGTCCTGTACACTGCCGAGGGACGTGCGACGTGATCCATAGATGCATCTATCCTGCCGAGGCGTTCGGCCCGCTCCACAAGAAAGAAGGACATTTTCTTATGTGCCTCCGGAAGGAGAGTATATTTATTATAAGATAAATTCGGAAGGAAGAACAATATCTCTTAACAATTAATTAACTTAAACATAAAATCAAATATATGAGATTTCCATCCTTTAATATTTTTAGCTAACAATTCACAATATATATATATATATATATATATATATATATCGAGTAATATTAATTAAACGGGAAATACAATTTACACAAGTAATTCATGCTTTGAGTCCTAAACTACCCGGACTTTAGCATTAATAGTAGCTATGCATGAATTCTCGTCACCTCGTGCGTACGTAGCCCCCACAATTAGCAACAATTATTTAATTGTAATCACCTATGAGGTAATTTTCCCCTCACAAGATTAGACAAGAGACTTACCTTGTCTTGCTCTAATTTAATCCACTAGAAGGCCTTTTCCACGATTATCCAACTCTGTCTGGCTCGAACCTAGCCAAAAATAATTTGATACAATCACTAAAAATTATACGAATCAATTCTATAAGAAAATACTACAATTTCAATAAAAATTCCGAAATTAACTAAAAATTCGTCTGTGGGACCCACATCTCGGAATCCGGCGAAAGTTACGAAATATGAACACCCTAAATTCTGATAACAATTCGGTCCTCAAATCCTCAAATCTATCCAAGAGGGTTTTCAAACTTTTTCAACTCAATTCACTAATTAAATGATAAAAATAGTGATGGATTCGGGTAATTTAACCAATATTGAGTTAAGAATACTTACCCCGTTGTTTTCTCTGAAAATCTCCCAAAAATTGCCTAAATCCGAGCTCCAAATCGTTAAAAATGGAGAATGTCTCATTTTCAGAACATAAACTCGTTGCCCAGTGATTTCTTCTACGCGATCGCGAACTTCCTCACGCGATCGTGTAGCACAAATTTTCTGCCCAAACATTAATCCTACGCAATCGCATCAAGTCCCACGCGATCACGATGCACCAGGTTCTGACTCTACGCGATTGCATCCCTCTTCACGCGATCGCGTAGCACAAACGCGTGGCCCAGCTTCCTATCAAATTTCCCCTACGCGATCGCAAACAATGACACGCGATCGCGATACACACACTGGCCAATCCTACGCGATCGCGGGCGTGTCCATGCGATCGCAGTAAACAAATTCCCAGCTGCCCAAATTAACCATACGCGATCGCAACCCCATTCACACGATCGCGTAGAACAAATTCACCTCTGCCTAAATTACTCTACGCGATCGCAGACCAACTTACGCAATCGCGTATAAGGATACCAGAAGAAAATACCAGCAGCTAACAGCACTGTTCCAAAGGCCAGTCGTCCGAAATTCACCCGAGCCCCTCGGGACCTCAACCAATTATACCAACAAGTCCCAAAACATCATATAAACTTAGTCGAACCCTCAAATCACACCAAACAACGCTAAAACCACGAATCGTCCCTGAATTCAAGCTTAATAAAACTTAAGATTTCCAACTTCTACATTAAGTACCGAAACCTATCAATTCAAGTCCGATTGACCTCAAATTTTGCACACAAATCATAAATGACATAACGGAGCTATGAAAATTTTCAGAACTGGATTACGACTCCGATATCAAAAAGTCAACTCCCCGATCAAACTTCCAAACTTAAATTCCTATTTTAGCCATTTCAAGCTTAATTTAACTACGGACTTCCAAATAAAATTTCGAACACTCTCCTATGTCCAAAGTCACCATACGGAGCTGTTGGAATCGTCAAAATTCTATTCCGGGGTCGTTTTCTCAAAATGTTGACCGAAGTCAAATTTAGCCCTTTAAGGCCAACTTAAGGAACCAAGTATTCCGGTTTCAACTCAAACACTTATAAATCCCGAACCAACCATCCCCGCAAGTCATAAATCATTAAAAGCATATACGAAAAGTTTTATTTTAGGGAACGGGGATCTAAAAGTTAAAATGACCTGTTGGTTCATTACAACAGCTATGGCGACTCTGCTGGGAAAATGAACCCAGAACCTCTGGTTCTAGGTTCAGAATTCGAGCTTATAATATGACTTATACTTGGCTTTCTTGATTGTTGATATTACTGTGTTTTTGGGCCTAATGTGCTAAGTGACGCTCATTTACCACTTTGATATTATTTGAACTGTATAAACTGCCTTTTTACGCCTCCCTTCTGAGTCTTCTTAATTTATGGTGCACACGTGTGCGTGACCCACTTTCTGTTAGAGGTCATACCAAATAGAACGAGGTTGGATCAGCAACTAGGCCGGGTAGACTTTCGTGCTCCCAGTACGTTGCCCCCACTTCGGCTCGAGCTGTCCGCTTGGGTAAGCCAGGTCTAAAACACCCCCCAGGATTTTAAACATACAATAACATAGCATCATGTCGGATTCCTAGTAGGAATGTTTGTTTGAATCATGTGCATTTGACTTTGGGGACTCAACACAGGGGTTGAGTCCGTCTAGGACAGGTGTACCCAATAAATAAAAGACTATCGTGATGCATCCTACGTGCTATTTGTGCATTTATTTGTTTCGGCTTGTAGGTTGATCGACTTCTAGAATAGGGGAGGAAAATCAAGAAAAACCAAGAGCGGGGTAGGAAAAGATAAATTCACCCGGTTCTGAAAAATCGAGTTATTTGGAAAATTCTTAAACTCTGCCGAAATTTTGAAAACAAAAAGAGAAAGAAAAAAAGAAAAGTCATTTCTAAATGAGTCAAAAAATCATGTTTTCCCTGTTATGTCAAAACTGACCGAACTACGCGGGTTTGATTCTTACCGGATGTGAGATTTGTAGGCAAACCTCATCGGTTCCGGCCCTCAATTTTTAAAAATGCAAAACTATTTTCCTTTAATTTCTTCTTTAGAAATCTTTTCTTAGAAAATTCCTAATAAAAAAAAGATTTTAAACCCAAAAAGTATTTTCTTTCATTTTAGAAGTGTCTCATTTGAAAAAACAATCAAATCAAAATCCAAAAATATATTTTTTCCTTCTTTAGAATTATTTCTCCCAAAAATTCAAAAAAAACAAAATCAATCAAAATTCAAAAAAAATATATTTTCTTTCTCCTTTAATAAATCTTCTTTTCAAAAAATCCCAAATAAACAAAAAGAACTAGCTTATGTATTTTATTTCCTGTATTCTTGAACTACGTAATGATCTGATTCATGTGGCATTATGATACGTAGGCAATCTCCATCGGATTCGATCATAGCCATAAACAAATTGAGTGAAAAAATAAACCGAAAAAAAAAAGAAAAAAAATCGAGTGAAAAGGAAAGAAAAGAGTTACAAAGAAATAACAGAGAAACACAAAGTGCAAAAAACAACAAAACGAGAAAGAAAAGAAATGAACATATGAAAAAACAAATTCAAAAAAAACAAAAACAAAGAGAGCCTCCCCATAAGGAATCAGTTAACCCCTGTTGGTGAATCATACTCGAGCATATTCCAACAGCTAGTGAGAGTAGGTCTACTGTAGCTAGTAGCCCCGAACCGGCAAAACCCTGAGTCCCCTTCGCACTGGGCTAATGCTAGATATGAATACCACTTTGGAGGAGTGGGACATGATACAGAAGACTGTTGGATTCTTAAGAGAGCATTGGAAGACCTCATCGAGGTCAAGGCAATCATGCTTAAGGATGAAGAGGCCCATAATATGATGAACAATCCTCTGCCTACTCACACCAATGGACCAATAGTTGGAATGATCTGTGAAGATGAGGAATTTGATCCGGCACTGAAGGCCATTGAAGCCATTGCATCCATTTCCGAGACAGCAGAAAAGCCAAAAAACGATCGCCAAACCTGAAAGTCCTCCATCATACGAGAGTTTCGGTAGCCAATCTTGCTATCCTTTTTGCGTCCGGATTATCTCAGGGTGTGATCCGGATGTTTTACTTTATTGTCTTACTTTCCTATGTAAACCCTTCTATCTTTAAAGTTCAAAAACAACAAATAAAATTAATATTTCATTGTCCAAGAATGTCTCTTTTCTTAATTTTGTCACTTTTTCTTATTCTCTTTTCAGTTCTGTTAATGCAGATTTTAATAACATGACATGCTTGCGGACTTCATGCCTGGATCCTAAAATGCGGTCAGACCTCAAAATAATGAATCAAGAAGAAAAATATTTTGAAGACAAGGCTTATAAGAAAATAAATAGAAAATTAGAACAAAGTTGAGATTCCCTCTCTTCGGATCATTGTTGAAGCCGAGATTAAGAATAAAGATTGGGTCAAGAACCGATTTGAACAATTGACACTCATTGATGAAAAATGATTGGTTGCAGTTTGCCACGGGCAGTTGTACCAACAAAGAATGGTTCGTGTCTACAGCAAGAAAGTGCGGCCCAAGAAATTTGAAAAAGGAAAACTCACTCTAAAACGTATCCTCCCACCTCATGAAAAAGCTAAAGGAAAATTGACTCCAAATTGGAAAGGTCCATACATTGTAACGAGAGTACTGCAAAAGGGAGCATCGTACCTGGGAAGAATCGAAGAAAATGACCTCGAGACAACTGTCAATGCAAACGCGGTCAAAAGGTATTATGTTTGACCCTTTTACGCAACTTTAATGCTCTTTGATTGGGATGACGAAGGCTTTCATTCTTGATACTCAAACACTATAAACCCTTTGCAAATCCTTTGAGCCGGTTACCTTTTCTTCGATTACTTTCTTTGGAACCTGAAAGCGTTATTACAAACATAAATAAATAAATTAATAATAAAAAAAAAGAGAAAAATAAAATTAAATGAAAAATCAAAAATGAGGAAAAAGGAAAGGAAAAAGAAAGAGAAGAAACCAAAACAGAAAAGAAAACTAAAACAAAAGAGAATCAAAAACAAAGTTCTCGTACTTGAACTACGTTCGACTTGATTCCGAAAGGATACGTAGGCAGCCTCTCTCTGGCATTCAGTCACACCAAAATAAAAATCCACATTTCCAAAAAAAAATGAAACCGGGGCAGATGTTACAATGGTTCGGCGATGGTTTCGCCCTAAAGGTTCCAAAGTTGTAATTCAATCCAAATCCCTTTTACCCAAATCCTTTAAAATCCTTCCGATCAATCAACGAGAATGTTCAAGAATTGGAGGATACAGTTACTTAGATCTGATACAACAAAATGAGAGAAGTAAAATGAGAGAGTTTTATTGGTGAAAACTGGTAAAAACCCTCACGGGAACTGCAAGGCGATGGTGAGTAAAGAAACTAAAATAAAAGTCTTGTTAGTGAAAACTCGCAAAGAATACTATAATGCGATGGCGAGAAGAGAAATGAGAGAGGTCAGTTGGTGAAAACCCACAAAGGGCGCCACCGATCGAAAAGAGGATCCTCACACCCATTGGCATTGACACTGTCCTAGGCAAGGTTTCTCGTTTTCAAGGCAAAAGTTGTGATGAATTTCTAAGAGTCGTACAGTGGACACAGATCGGGCATCCAGTCCAAAAGGCATGTCATGTTCATTGGAGTCCGCATATACTCCAGATAAGTCCTTCTTTCCTTCCCCCGAAAGGGATATCTCTTATCTAAATTCATTGTCCATTTCATTGTTTGTTGTTCTTTGAATCCCTTTCGATCTAACTCTGTTCTAAAACTAAGGCAAAGAAGGGATAACAAGACTGATTTACAGGGTTTTCATTTGATACAAGCTAATATTCAAGAGGCACCCAGCCTTGGCAGGGGCATCAAGTCAATCCTGATTGGCCATGGTGGCTGATTCTTTGAAATAAAAAAACTCTCAAAAGGAGGAAATCAAATTGAAAGTGCCTACAAGGCAAAATGAAGTTTAATAGGTTAAGTCCCAAATGGCTAACCGTTTTGGCAAATTTTGAAAAGACAAAGGTTCCCCAATGCTCTAAAATTGAGCATTTTGGAGGAAAGAAGTCGAGAGTGAAATGCCATAAAGGCAAAATAAATTTGAAAAGGTTAAGTTCCACGTGACCAATCGTCATGTAAAAGTTTGAAATCAAAGGCTCTTCAGGACAGAAATGCAAGTGGTATTCACGAAACATCTAGTGGCAGGTTGAAATCATCATAAAATAAAGATGGGCACAAAGCCAAGCTGCCAAAGACATCAAGGCCACAAACCGACGCCAAAGGTGAGTTTCGCAAAATCTCAATTTTCTTTTATTTTCAGCACACATCACTATTACAAATTATTTACGTAGCTTAACTCAGGTAGAACCTTTTCGCCTAGGGGGATCCAGCTCATAGTTCCGGGTAGAAGTACTTTTTGCCCAGGCTGTTTTTCGTAGCTTAACCCAGGTAGAACCTTTTCGCCTAGGGGGATCCAGCTCATAGTTTCCGGGTAGAAGTACTCTTTGCTCAGGTTGTTTTACGTAGCTTCATCCAGGTAGAATCTGTTCACCTAGGGGGATCCAACTCATAGTTCTGGGTAGAAGTACTCTTCGCTCAAGTTGTTTACGTAGTTTAACCCAGGTAGAACCTTTTCGCCTAGGGCGATCTAGCTCATATTTCTGGGTAGAAATACTCTTCGCCCGGGCTGTTTTTCGTAGCTTAACCCAGGTAGAACCTTTTTCCCTAGGGGGATCCAGCTCATAGTTCCGGGTAGAAGTATTCTTCGCTCAGGTTGTTTTTCGTAGTTTAACCCAGGTAGAACCTTTTTCCCTAGGGGGATCCAGCTCATAGTTCCGGGTAGAAGTATTCTTCGCTCAGGTTGTTTTTCGTAGTTTAACCCAGGTAGAACCTTTTTCCCTAGGGGGATCCAGCTCATAGTTCCGGGTAGAAGTATTCTTCGCTCAGGTTGTTTTTCGTAGTTTAACCCAGGTAGAACCTTTTCGCCTAAGGAGATCCAGCTCATAGTTCCAGGTAGAAGTACTTTTTACCCAGGATTATTTTTCGTAGCTTAACCCAGGTAGAACCTTTTCGCCTGGGGGGATCCAGCTCATAGTTTCGGGTAGAAGTACTCTTCGCTCAGGTTGTTTTACGTAGCTTAACCCAGGTAGAAACTTTTCGCCTAGGGGGATCCAGCTCCTATTCCGAGTAGAAGTACTCTTCACCAGGCTCGCTTTTCATAGTTTAACCCAGGTAGAACCTTTTCGCCCAGGGGATTCATTTTCATTTCAATAATACAGGGCACCAAGCGCTGGTTACATTGTTTTTTCGTAATACAGGTTGACATCCCCTGGTTACATTTCCTTAACAGTATCAGGGTACACGAATCCCTAGTCATTTTTCCAATATAGGTTCTCCACTCCCTAGTTTCTTTCATTTTAGACATAGGGTCTCCATTCCCTAGTCTCTGATTTGTTTTCGGGGTACACCATTCCCGACCTTTTATTGCTTTCAATAAAGAACTAGTTTTGAATTTTGTTACAATAACTCACAAAATTTTTCTAGTGCAAATTGGGGCAGAAAAATTTCACTCGTTTGTTTGTTTTGGTGTCTGAGTAGGTTTTACCTCGAGGCACAGAATTCGAGATGACCAAAAGAAGAAGTCTCAATTCAGAATAAAAGAAAAGAAAAAATAGGTGAATCCAAAATATAAAAGTAGTTGAAAAGATGTGGAATGCTCAAGACATGACTGAAGCCACGAGCATTGGAGTTCCGTTTTGATTAGAAGAAGCTATAGAACAATGAACTAGAACCTACATTTAGCGAGCATCAAGGTTTAGATGAGAGTTTGCATGAAGAACCAGTCAAGACTCAAGATCAAGTTTCAGAAGACTCGTAGATAGGAATCTTGTAACTCATAGCTGATAGGCTTGTTGAGTTTCCTTTTTATTTTGATATAATAGCAGGACCGCAGACAGGAGCCTCAACGAAACCTTAATCGACTCCTCAACTCATCATTTCACCATTCTCCTTGAACTACACGTGACCTGATTCCCCTATAACCCAGGATATGTAGGTTGTCCAAAACCAGGACTCGGTTGCACCCTATCTTTTATTTCTTTTCCTTTTGAATAACGGTTTGGTCAAAAATTAGTCATATGGATCAGTGTTTTAAAAGGCGTGGAGCGTAAGGCGAGGCGTTTTACATATGCCTCAACGAGGCATAAGCCCCGAGGCATGGGGCGTAAGCCCCATAGGTATTTAATTTTTAATATTTTATAAAATAATATAATGACAGTAAATATTTATAAACATATAAAATTACATAAAAATTGAAGAAAACTATAAATATGTGAAAGATAGATATGCTCCATCCCCACAAAAAACTAGTCAAACAATCTATTTTACGCTACTTACAAGTAATGTTTTAAAAGGCGGGGACTTGAGAGGGGGCGTTTTACTTGATATGGGGCTAGGCGTAAGCCTGGAGGGAGGGGGGCGTAAGCCACATGGATCTTTAAAATTTTTAATTTATAAATTAATAAAATAACATAATAACTCAAAAAAATATAAAATATAAATTAAAAGTTAAAAATTAAAAGAAAATTAAAGGAACTCATAGA
>AWOL01S0032740.1:0-10416 GCA_000715115.1 Nicotiana otophora
TCTTACGGACTGGTTGAGCTTGGTTTGAGGTAAGTATCTTGCCTAACCTTGTGTGGGAGATTTCCCCCTTAGGATTTAAGTCTTCTATGTTGACTGTAGCCCGTGTGCACGAGGTAACGAGTGCGTGCATGGACTTATATTTCGAAAGTTGGCCTTTTAGGGTCCTTAGGTCCTTGTATTCATTGAATATGCAGTTGTTCTTGTTATGATTATATATCTTAATTACTAGATTCACATCTACCTGCTTAATTAGAATAAATTGCTTCATGATCCACTATTATCGTTACTTGATTCATATGTGCCTTAATTGAAACTGTTATCTCTTTTATAGCCACACTATCTTTTCATAACTGCTTATCGTTATTTGAAATTTATATTATTTCATTCTATGATTTGTTCAGTCTTAATTGAGGTTATGATTATCTTGCTGCTGCTTATCCTTAATTAAATTGTTGAAAATCCTTAGTAATTTCTCAACCTTAAAAGAAGTTTTAGATATCCTATATCTTCGTCGACTTATTTTATTTGGAATTATTTGGCTCATGTTAGTTTTCCTGTTGTTGAAATATATATTGTGGGATCATTGATACACATTAGTTTTCCTTTGTTGAGTGTTGTTATGGGGTTGCACGAGATTTCTGCCGTGCTATTGTTACTATTGATATTTTCACATGCGGCATGACAAGGTGGGATATATATATATATATATGGGTTGTGCATGTGGCGAAACAAGGTAGGAACATTATTATGCACGTGTGACGAGACAAGGCGGGCATTTATGTTACGATTGCACACGTGGCGAGACAAGGTGGGTTGTGTCAGGGATTGAATCGCGATGATTTATGGCTTGGGGGAATTCTTGTTGTTGATATTTGTGTAGTGGTATATGTATCTGTGTGAGCTTTATCTCGTGAAAGTTGTGAGAAAATATTCTACATCTTGTCGGTTCTTCTTCTTCCTTATGCTTATTTGCTGGTATGGGCTATGTTAGGACACTTGCAAAAGTATACACGTAGTTAAGCACTCTTATCGGATAAGAGGTGTTCTTGATATTATTGAGCATAGATGCTTACCCTTGTTTACTTGTCTTCTATGTGAGAATGGCTCTATTGGCATGTGAGTCATCAGTGTGGTTATGAGGTGTTATGAGGGCACATGATGCCAAGTGTTAGGGTTCAGGTATTGAGACCCGTGACTTGTGAATTGTCCGAGGTTCGGTACCTCGTGGAGTTGTGGACCAAGACCTGATGTAAAAGCGGTTGTAATTACTGAGTTATTACTTGTCCTTGTTGTACTCGTGATTCCAGATTTAGGTTGTGTTCCATTCACTTTGTCTGTGTTATTTTCATGATATTCTGCTGATACTTGTTGTCTCCTTCCTTATTGCCATTACTGTATTGTGATCCATATTGCATAGTCTTTATGTAGACATCATAACTGTTATTCATGTACTTATATCTGTTCAGTTTATTAGACCAGTGGGTGTCTTGACTGTTCCTCGTCACTACTCCACCGAGGTTAGTCTTGATACTTACTGGGCACCGCTGTGGTGTGCTCATTCTACTCTTCTGCACATTTTTTATGCAGATCCAGGTACTTGTTCGTTAGCTAGCTGTGTGGACTGTTGCTGTGGAGACTCAAGGTAAACCTGCTGCTGCGTTCGCAGGCTACAGAGTCACCTTCCAGTTTTCGTTTTGCACTGTTTATCCTCATTTCTGGACAGTTGTATTTAGAAGTTTTCTAGCAAATATTTTGTAGAGCTTATGACTTGTACTACCGGTCTTGGGAATTTTAAGAGATTCTATTTAAATAATGTTGTTGTTTTAATTATTGTTAGGCTTACCTAGTCCCTAAGACTANATGCTTACCCTTGTTTACTTGTCTTCTATGTGAGAATGGCTCTATTGGCATGTGAGTCATCAGTGTGGTTATGAGGTGTTATGAGGGCACATGATGCCAAGTGTTAGGGTTCAGGTATTGAGACCCGTGACTTGTGAATTTTCCGAGGTTCGGTACCTCGTGGAGTTGTGGACCAAGACCTGATGTAAAAGCGGTTGTAATTACTGAGTTATTACTTGTCCTTGTTGTACTCGTGATTCCAGATTTAGGTTGTGTTCCATTCACTTTGTCTGTGTTATTTTCATGATATTCTGCTGATACTTGTTGTCTCCTTCCTTATTGCCATTACTGTATTGTGATCCATATTGCATAGTCTTTATGTAGACATCATAACTGTTATTCATGTACTTATATCTGTTCAGTTTATTAGACCAGTGGGTGTCTTGACTGTTCCTCGTCACTACTCCACCGAGGTTAGTCTTGATACTTACTGGGCACCGCTGTGGTGTGCTCATTCTACTCTTCTGCACATTTTTTATGCAGATCCAGGTACTTGTTCGTTAGCTAGCTGTGTGGACTGTTGCTGTGGAGACTCAAGGTAAACCTGCTGCTGCGTTCGCAGGCTACAGAGTCACCTTCCAGTTTTCGTTTTGCACTGTTTATCCTCATTTCTGGACAGTTGTATTTAGAAGTTTTCTAGCAAATATTTTGTAGAGCTTATGACTTGTACTACCGGTCTTGGGAATTTTAAGAGATTCTATTTAAATAATGTTGTTGTTTTAATTATTGTTAGGCTTACCTAGTCCCTAAGACTAGGTGCCATCACGATACCAAACGGAGGAAAAATTGGGTCGTGACATCTCTATTATTTGTGATGTTACTTTCATGGTTGTGATTGAAATATGTTGCTGGCCTATTCTCTTAGTTGTTTGTTGATAGTTTTTTGCTGATTTCATATGTGTTCGTCAAGTTTATTATACGGATCAATTCTAGTTTTTGGATTTAGTTCATTAATTGGAAATTTTGGGTTTGAACTTTATTCATGAGCATTAGTTTGTTAGTTTCGTTCTATGGGGGTGCTTTTACTATATATTTGAACTTTCTTTCTTTTTACTTCTAAAGATAAAGACCTGTTCTGATCTCCAATTCTATACAACTATTGTGTTGGATTTGTGCTGAATATTAAAAATTAATTTACTAAGAAAGATGACGGCACATTAATCTAATTCACGTGATGTTTCTGCTAGGCTAACACACATATTCTTTTTTTTATGAAAAGTTGTCTTGAATATTGTCCTTTGCTAAAGATTTCAAGAGTAGAATGCTCATTTCGTGAAAGTCATTTTGGATTCAAAGTCGTGATGGGCCAGTGTCATATTTTATTCACTCTTTTGTTTATTCTATAATGGTCATTCCTATCTCTTGTGTTTTAGATGTTTGTATGCCCAAATATTTCATTTGTCATGTTGAGAATATATCTTTGTTTCGAATATTTATTGCTTGAAATTGGTCGTGGGAATGGGAAAAACATCAACTCGTTAGTAACTAATTCATGTGCATACATTGTAGGAGTCGGATTTGGTATAAATGAATGAAATCAAGCACTAAAAGAAAACGAGCATGAAATAATCTTATTTAGTTTTAGCTTTATTTTATTTCTATTTTTCTTACATTAGTCATGATACTTACATTATTCGCTAGTAACATATTTAGGTTGACCACACTGGGTAGGCAATATTAGCACGTTTTATTATTTTTAGTTTTTGAGGCGAGAGATCGTCCCCTTAGTTATTATGGTTTAGTCAGAGGAATGTCCCGAAGAGTTTGTAAATATTTTGTTCAGGGTAATTCCCCATAGTGGATGTAAGCAAGGCCGAGGAAATATCATCATGGAGGCGTAGTAGGATAATTAGATTTATTATTATTATTTTCTTTTCTTTTCTTTTGTTTATTAGGTGGGGACAACCTCGAGCCTCTTTTGTGTTTATTTTCGCTTTTGTGTGTTTCTACCTCAATCTGAGTATTTTTTAAATTCAACTAGATCGAGTATGCAACAGTACTAGTTACGGAACTCGGGAAATGCCGAACACCTTCTCCCCGAGTCAAATGCACTCCCTTGCCTGGAATTTCTGTTGCAGACTATATTTTAGAGTTTAAATGTGTTTTAAAGAAAAAAAAATCATTTTTAATGGTGACTTGACACACCGAAACCAAATGTCAAGTGGCGACTCTGAGAAAATCCCTTTTAACACATCTTTTGTCACTTTTCAAATTGAATCCTTTTTTAGCTTTAAAATCATTTTATTATATGTCTTTTAAAAGGGGTTAGTGAGGTTAAAAAAAAGGGTGTGACACCAGGCCTAGAAGATCATTGGGTGACTGTGCTAGACCAGTTATAATCAAGGACTGTCAAGTGTCAGACCTCCACCCATAGAAGCAAACAACTTCGAGTTGAAGCAAGGTTTGCTTCAAACCATCCAAAACAACTGCAGCTTCAGAGGGAAGGCGAATGAAGATCCACATACTCACTTGATGGACTTTGAAGAAATCATGAACACCTTCCAGTAAAATGGAGTATCAAAAGATGCGGTATACCTGAGGGCATTTCCCTTTTCATTGAAAGATAATGCGAAGCATTGGCTTCGTAACTTACCCACGCGGTAGATCAGGACATGGGAAGAGATGACCAAAACGTTTCTTGAGAAGTACTTCTTAGCTGCAAAAACAGGGAAATTTAGAAGAGAAATCCACAATTTCTGCCAGAAGGAGAGATAAATGGTTTTCGAAGCTTGGGAAAGATTCAAGGAGATAGTCAGCATAATGGAATTGATTTGTGGATGAAACTCCAGAATTTTTGGGATGGACTAACACATTCCTTGCGACGAACTATGAATATTGCATGTGGAGGTCTACTAATGAAGAAAACTCCGGAGGAGGTTGCCTTAATCCTTGATGAATTATCTGAGGGTGCTAATCAGTTGCCGACTGAGAGCAATGACAGAAGAAAATTAGTTGGGGTTCACCAAGTGGACTCTAATATATCCATGCAAGCCCAGCTAGACACCATGGCCAAGGAGATAAGAAAGCTGTCATTGGCCAAAGTACAGATTGAGCCGCAAGCAGCATGCAATTTTTGTGGAATGGGACACCCTACACATGAGTGTCAAGCATCATCCGAGGAAGTCAATGTTGTGGGGAACCATAATAGAGGAAACTACCAAGGTGGAACAACTATAATGCTATGGGTCAAAAACATCCAGGTTTTTCATGAAGTTCACCTAGTGGGAGCTTGAACCGATGGCAGCAAAATAATCTCAGACCCAGGGTCAAGGACCACTAGGTTTTCAGAACCAGTAGAGGTAGCAATACCAACCACAATAGTCAAATCAGTCTAGTATGGAAGATCTCATGAAAGCATTCATCAATAAATCAGATGAAAAGTTTGAGACTCAGGGCACAACCATCCGAGAGCAGGGCACGACCATCCTGAATTTAGAAAGACAATTGGGACAGATTGCAAATTTGTTATCTGAGAGGGCTCCTGGGACTTTACCCTCCGACAGTGAAAAGAACCCAAAGGAAACAATCAAAGTTGTATCTCTGAGAAGTGGCAAAACATTGGCTGACCCAGTGGTGAAAGCAAGACCCGAGATGGTGAACAAGCAGACCGAGACACTAGAAGAGAAAAAAAGTGAAAGGCAGAAAGGCCAGAGTAGTGGGGTACCAAAGGAGGTTGAAGAAATTAGACATATACTAGCTCTACCATTCCTTCAAAAGATGAAGCGGGAAAAACTTGACAAATATTTTGGCGATTATTAGAGATTCTCAAGCAACTTTATGTGAATATTCCCTTCATATAGGTACTCACTCAGATGCCTGCTTATGCAAATTTCTAGAAGAAAATCCTGTATAGCAAAAGAAAATTATAGGAGATAACAATGGTCAAGTTGAATGCCCATTGCAGTGCCATATTGCAAAATAAAGTTCCCCAAAAGTGTGGGGACCTAGGAAGCTTCACCATACCATACTCGTTGGGGATTGAGAAATTCGACAAGGCCCCTTATGATTCTGGTGCGTCTCTAAATCTAATGCATCTGTCTGTATTCACGAAACTAGAAGGTGAGCTTGGAGTGATCAAATCAATATCAGTGTCCCTACAACTGGCTGACCAGACCACCATTTTACTTGAGGGAATCAGTGAGGATATTCTAGTTTGGGTGGACAAGATTATGTTCCCCGTAGACTTTATTGTGGTGGATATGGAGATGAACAATGAGGTGCCTCTGATTCTAGGGAGGCCATTTTTATGTACAGATAGAGTTATCCTTGATATCTACGAGGGGAAACTTATGCTGAGAGTAGGAAATGAGAATGTGGTGTTCCAGATGAAGAGGATGATGAAATACCCCAGTGATGAGGCGTCTTCCTACTTGTGTTTCAAGCTAAATGTTGTTGGGGAATTGGCTGAAAAATACAATTTTGAGAAGCTTGTGGGGAATACTCTAGAGAGGTGTATTACTCAGTCTAGTAAAGTGGAGAATAAATATCCTGAAATAAAGAAAGAGGCTGAAGCTCTTGAAACAGAGGATCAAGTGGGTGATGAGGAGAAACTAAAAGAGGAGGCTTCTAAGCCTAGTGTGGAATTGAAAATCCTCCCTACTCATTTGAAATATGCTTTTCTTGAAACTAATAATTTTTCTGTGATTATTTCTGCTTATTTGACAGGTACACAGGAGAAAAAGCTGGTGGAGCTACTGAAAAAGTACAAGGAGGTCATTGGATGGAGTATAGCTGATATTCAAGGAATTAGTCCAGCCATTTGCATGCATAAAATTCTACTGGAAGAAAATAGCAAGAAAGTGGTGCAGCCCCAACATAACTTGAACAAAAATGTAGAGGAGGTGGTACACAAAGAGATCATCAAATTGCTAGATACGGGAGTGATTTTCCCCATCTCCGATAGCCAGTGAATTAGTCAAGTGCAAGTTGTACCTAAGAAGGGGGAAAATGACAGTGGTGAATAATGAAGAAAATGAATTGATCCCCACAAGAACAGTCACTACGTGGAGAATGTGCATTGATTATAGAAGGTTGAATGATGCAACAAGGAAAGACCACTTCCCACTTCCCTTTATTGATCAAATGCTCGAGAAAGTGGCTGGACATGGATGCTACTGCTTCTTGGATGGGTACTTAGGCTACAATCAGATACCTATTTTCTCAGAAAATGTTGAGAAGACCACATTCACTTGCCCGTCAGGTATTTTTGCTTACATGAAGATGCCATTTGGGTTGTGTAATGCACCTGCCAATATATGAGGTTCATCAAAAACTTTTCCAGCATTACCAAGCCGTTGACTGCATTGCTAGCGAAAGACATCAAGTTTGTCTTCACTCTGGAGTACTTAAGATCATTCGAATTGATAAAGGAAAGGCTTGTGAGTGCTCCTATTATGCTGACACCTGATCGGAGCTAGCCATTTGAGATAATGCGTGATTCTAGTGATGTAGTTGTGGGGGAAGTTCTGGGGCAAAGAAAGGATAGGATGTTTATGTCTATCTACTATGAAAACAGGACGTTGAATGATGCTCAAGTCAACTATGCCACTACTGAGAAAGAGTTCTTTGATGTGGTCTTTTCTTTTGACAAGTTTAGATCATATTTAGTGGGGAGTAAAATGATTGTACACACTGATCACTCGACCCTAAAATACTTGTTGAGTAAGAAGGAGTCCAAGCTACATCTGATGCGGTGGGTGTTATTACTCTAAGAGTTTGACTTGGAGATCAAGGATAGGAAGGGCACATATAATCAAGTCGAAAATCATCTACCTTGACTTGAGAGACCTGCGATTGAAACAGTTGAAATAAGGGAAGAGTTTCCTGATGAGCAGATTTTCTCCATTACTGCGGTCTCTGAAAGGCCGTCTTGGTATGCTGATGTAACCAACGTTTTGGCTAGTGGATGGTTGCCTCGTGACCTCTCTCGTGATCAAAGAAGGAAGATTCAAGGTGAGGTGAAAATTTATTTTTGGAATGACCCTTTCTTGTTTAAACTGTGAGCAGATGGTGTGATTCGAAGGTGTGTGCCTGAAGGAGAGATGGCAAGCATTCTTTCTCATTTCCATGATGGAGAAACTGGAGGACACTAAGGTGGAAATCACACTGCAGCAAAGG
This sequence comes from Nicotiana otophora, assembly GCA_000715115.1. NCBI lineage: Eukaryota > Viridiplantae > Streptophyta > Magnoliopsida > Solanales > Solanaceae > Nicotiana > Nicotiana otophora. The sequence continues at coordinate 8,017 of AWOL01S0032740.1, forward strand.
TTATGGAAGTCGGTTTCTATTGGACTACTTTGTACAAAGATGCACGGGCGTATGTAGCTACATGTGACAAGTGTCAAAGGGTAGGTAATATTAGCAAGAGGGATGAGATGCCACTAAACTCTATTCTAGTATGTGAAATTTTTTATGTTTGGGGCATTGACTTCATGGGCCCATTCCCATCGTCTCATTCTTATGAGTATATCCTAATAGTCGTTGACTACATCTGTAAATAGGTCGAAGCAATCCCTACTAGGACCAATGATGCTCGGATGGTATGTGAGCTCTTATGGAAGAACATCTTTACCCGCTTTGGTAAACCTCGAGTGATTATCAGTGACAATGGGTCGCACTTTGTGAACAAGCAGTACGCTGCATTATTATCTAAGTATGGGGTTACACAAAAAATAGGAACCCCGTACCATGCCTAAACTAGGGGGCAAGTTGAAGTGGCTAACCGTGAACTTAAACGAATTATTGAAAAGTATGGTTAGTGCTTCTCGTAAGGATTGATCTGTAAAGTTAGATGAAGCTCTATGGGCGTACATAATTGTAGTCAACATAGCCATAGGTGGACTTCACCATTCAAACTAGTGTATAGAAAATCGTGTCACCTACCAGTTGAGATAGAACATAAAGCTTATTGGGCAATTAAGATGCTAAATCTTGATCTTAGTCTTATAGGTGAACACAGGTTGGCACAGATGAACGAATTGGAGGAATTTAGACTAGACGTGTATGAAAATGCACAAATTTTTAAGTAGAAGACAAAGAGGTGTCATGATCGTCTGATTAAGCCAAAGGAGTTTCATGAAGGAGACAAAGTCTTACTATACAATAGTAGACTTAGGTTGTTCCCCGAAAAATTCAAGTCAAGATGGACAGGTCCGTATGTGGTGAAACACGTCTCACCGTATGGGCCATTGAAATGCAGGATGAGAAAGGGAATGCAAGCTTTAAGGTGAATGGGCACAGGTTGCAACAATACCTTGTTGGAGGATTTGACAAGCAATCCTTTAGCATCGTGATAAAATGAGCCTAAGTGACGGAGTCAAGCTGACGACTATAACTCAGAACTTCTTCTAACCCTTTTTCTTGATTTTGTAGAATAGTTGGATAATTGTAGTGTAGGATTACTAGAGTTTAAGAGTTTTGATAGTTGTTTGAATAGGTATGAGCACGAATCGGACATAAAATAAGCAAATAATAGAGTTGGGGTGCGACCCGCAGGCTAAAAAGTGAAAAACAATCGGAACTCTGAGCAAAATGGCCTAGCGTGCCGCGTGGGGCGCCGCGCTAGGCCAAACGTGAATTCTATCAGAACTCACTCTCTGAATATCTCCACTACTGTTCCGCGTGGGGCACCGCACCCAGCGACGCAGCAGTGCAAATTGTCGACCAAATTTTAAAAACAAAATTGTAAATAAAAAATAAGGGGCGCCCAATTCAATGCTCTAACACCCGATCCCTTTCCCCTCTTTTCCCCATTCTTTCACTTTAACTCATCTCCAACTATTCTCTCACTCACTCCTAATCCCTCTTCTTTCTCAAGTACTTCATCCTCTCATCTTCCTCTCATCTTCAAAGTAAGTAATTCTATTTCTTTTTTTTCTCTTTCTCTTAGATTTTCTTATTGTTTTAGTTAACTTTAGTTTAATTTCCCTAATCCTAGGTAGTTTATTTTTGCTAATCTTTTAGCTATTTTTCTTCTATTTTGGCTGAACATTATGCATAAACTTGTGGGGTTTCATTATTCTTATGATTATGGGTGATTTTTATGTGTTTTGATGGTGGTGGAATTATTTTGTGATGGAGTTTGGTGGGGGTGCCAATATGGCCGAAAATTGGAGGGTGTTTTGTGAAAAATTGGAGCATTTTGTGCTATTGTTATATTGAGGTGGTGTTGTGGTTGTTGTAGGAAGATTGATTGGTATTGTTGTGTAGTGGTCCTAGACCAATTGAAGTTGAAATTATGAGTTGAACTTGATGAATACAATGTGTTTGATAAAATGCCCAATGACATAGAAGGTGAAGTTGTGCTTAATTAGAGAAAATTTGTTATGATATAATGTGATGTTTGATGATAAGTGTGGGGTGGGAGGTCATGTCCTTATATTTTGAAACTTTAACCGGTTTGTTCCGAGTGCTAATCGATTGACCACCCCATGCTAATGTGTTGCTAGGTGCTAATTGGGGTGTCTGATTCATGCTAAGTACGTATGTAGTGTTGTATTGTAACTTCTTTATTTTCTTAGTGGTAAATTAGACTAACTTCTTATTCTTCTTTTCTTAGTTACTAGTTTAGCTTCTGAATTTTTTATTTTATACTAATCTAGCACATGGCTATGTTGTTGTAATATAATGTTGGTGGTTGGGTGGGTTGTTGATTACTAGTGGCGTGCT
>AWOL01S0032752.1:2229-12636 GCA_000715115.1 Nicotiana otophora
GCTCTCTAGGTCCAAATTATGAAAAATCAGATGAACCCCTCATTTTGAAATTTTTATTCTGCTGCCCAGTCGTCCTCTATCGCGGACAAAGATTCGCGATCGCGTAGAACAATTCTCCTCAACTCAATTAAATACACTTCGTAATCACGTGAAACCAGTCGCGAAAGCGATGAACAAGTTGTCTCCACCCACGCGACTGCATCCAAGACCACGTGACTACGTCCAAGGCCACGCGAACATGAAGCACAAGCGTGCCTCAGCCCCCAGCCTTACCTTGCTTATATGCGAACGCGATTTACCTTAAGCATTCGCGATGAACAAGCTCAGCAAACATCGCGATCCCGTCCTCACCTTTGTGAATGCGAAGGGAAAAATTCCAGTAGACCCCGTTGACTCTACGTGATCGAGGGAGAACCTTCGCGAACGCATAGAAGGAAACTATATCAGAAGAAAACCAGCAGCTTCAACAATAGTGACTAAGTCCAATTTGGTTCCGCATTCAATACGAATCACACCCGGGGCCCACGCGACCCCGTCAAAATATACCAACAAGTTTCAAAACACCTAACGGGCCTACTCGAGGCCAAAAATCATATAAAACAACATCGATTCTACGAATCGCAACCCAATTCTAGCCTATTGAAACTATGAATTTCCGAATTCCAAAACAAATGTTGATTCATACCAAAACAACTCTGATTGACTTCAAATTTTGCACACAAGTCCTAAATGACATGACGGAACTATTCAAACTTCTAGAATTGAAATCCGACCCCGATATCAATAAAGTCAACTCCCGATCAAACTTTTCAACCTTCCAAACCTTCAACTTTCAAACTTTTGCCAATTCACACTGAAACTACCTACGGACCTGCAAATCAACATTCTGACATGCTCCTAAGTCTAAAATCACCATACGAAGATATTAAAACCGTCAAAACTCTATTTTTGAGTCGTTTACACAAAAAGTTAAACTACGGTCAACTCATTCAACTTAAACCTCCAACATATGGACTATGTCTATGTGTTCCATTTCACTCTGAAACTCACCCGAAACCATAACCAAATACCCCGACAAGTCACATAACCATAATATAACATAAAGGAGGCAATAAATAGGGGATCGGGGCTAAAATACTCAAAACGACTGGCCGGGTCGTTACAATAGCTGGCTTCAACATAATAACTGTGATAACCCGAGGAGAAAGTTTCCTATCCACTCACGGCGAAGATATAACAAAGTCCATCATGTCTGAAGTGGTATATGGCAACATGGGCTATAATGTAATCCTCGTAAGGTCGTGGATACACGAGATGAAGGTTGTGCCCTCGACATATCACCAATAGCTGAAAGTTTCGACTCCAGAAGGTGCCAGACAAATAAGAGGAGACCAGTCGGTGGCAAGGGAGATGAACGCGATGACTGTTTCTAGTAGCAAGGGAAAAAAGTCCAATTACATGAACCAGTTCCTTCTCCTTTTCCGAATGAAGACTATAAAGGCGAGGAGTCATCGGAATCCTATCAAGTTCTGAGATATTTTCAGGTACCAGAGAAGATGGATGCGACCAAGTCGATTGTGGAAGAACTTGATCGAGTGGCCTTGTTCGAAGAGTATTTGGAAAGGAAGTTTCATCTGGGAACATGATTAAATCGCGAGCTCATGTTAGAATTTATAAATTTTCTTAAGGCTAACGTTGACTGCTTTGCATGGTCGTACTCGAATATGACATGTATCCCATTGAAGGTAGCAGTTTCATAAGCTAAGTCTAGATCCAAACTTCCCACCGATAATAAAAAAGAAATGCTTGATAGCAGAGGTTAGGAACATGTTTGTTAAAGAAGAGATAACTGATTACTCAATATTGGTTCGATCGGGGTGATAAAGTATCCGAAGTGGTTAGCCAATGTAGTTATAGTACCCAAAAAGAATAACAAGTTTAGGATGTGTGTAGTCTATAAGGATTTAAATAAGGTGTGTCCTAAAGACTCATTCCCGTTACCAAACATTGATCAAATGATTGATATTATGGCCAGACACAAGCTAATGAGTTTCCTTGATGCTTACCCCGGGTACATTCAGAACAAAATGAACCCGGAGGATCAGGAAAAAACCTCTTTTATAACAAACTTAGGCACATATTGCTATAATATGATGTATTTTGGGCTTAAGAACGTAGGAGCCACTTATCATAGGCTTGTTAATAAGATGTTTGAAAAGTAGATATGGAAAACGATGGAAGTGTATATTGATGGCATGCTAGTTAAGTCTTTAAATGCAGGAGATCATTTGAAACATCTTTAAGAAACTTTCGACATTCTAAGAAAATACAATATGAAACTCAACCCCGAGAAGTGTGCCTTCGAGATCGGCTCCGGAAAGTTCTTGGAGTTTCTCGTCTCACAAAGGGGGATTGAAGTTAACCCGACAAAATCAAAGTCATCGAAGACATCCCGTATCAGCGAACAAGCATGAAAGAAGTGCAGAGACTAACCGGAAGGTTGGCGGCTCTAAGCAAGTTCATCTCAAGATCCTCAGAAAAGTGCCATTACTTCTTTTTACTTTTGAAAAATAAGAACGATTTTGTATAGACTCTGGAATGCCAACATGCATTGAAAGACCTAAAAGGTACTTGTCCAGCCCCCGTTTATTGTCAAAGTCGGGGGAAGACGAGCAGTTGTTAATATATCTAGCGGTCTCGGAAGTAGCGGTAAGTGCGGTTTTGGTCAGAGAGGAAGAATGTATGAAATTTCCTATTTATTATATTAGTAAAAATATTATCGGGAGCATAAACTCGTTATCCGTACCTCAAAAAGCTGGCCTTAACTCTCGTTGTTGCCTCTCGAAAGCTTAGGCCTTATTTTTAGAGTCACCCGATCGCCCTTGTGACAATCTTTATCTTAAGGAATGTCCTTCACAAGCCTGAATTGTCAGGTCGTTTGGCTAAATGGTAAGGTCTGCGATCAAATGGAATTTACCCATCCCAAAGTAAGGACTACGATCAAGTCGCAAGTTTTGGCCGACTTTGTGGCCGACTTCAGTCCCGGGTAAATGCCATTACTTGCCAAAGAAGTAATGCTGGTGTCGGGAACGACATCGGGAGTTTGGACCTTATTTACGTATGGAGCCTCCAACATAAAAGGGTCCGGTCTCAGGGTAGTTCTAATCACGCCATCGGGAGAAACCCTTAGGCAAGCCATTAAAGCTATTTTGTTCATTAACAATGAAGCCGAGTATGAGCCTTTGGTTGCAAGACTTGAGCTGGCCCGGGGACTAGGCTCTGAGTTCATCGAGATAAAATCGACTCCCATCTTGTGGTCAACCAAGTGTATGGGATTTTTGGCGCGAAGGAATAGCGTATGCAATAGTACTTGAACAAAGTTCAAGCATTACTTACACGATTCAGAGAATGGTCAATCGTCCACATTCCGAGGGAAAAAAATGCGGAAGCACGCGTTGGCTAATTTGGGGTCAACACGGAGTTGAAAAGATGCGATTCTGGTATGGTAATCTAATTGTTGCATTCGGTACTAGATGTGGAAGTCTACTGCAAGGTAAATTCGACCAAATTAATCTCGGACTGGAAGAACAAATTCATTGAATATCACAAGCATAGTAAATTACCTGAAGACCCAAAAGTATCCCGGGTATTGTCGACCAAAGCAACTCGCTATTGCCTCATAAATGGGCAGTTATACAGGAGATCATTCCAAGGACCATTGGCTCGGTGTCTAAGTGCATCGGAGGCAGACTACGTGATGAGGGAAGTCCGCGAAGGAGTTTGCGGGAATCATTCTGGTACGGACTCATTTGTCCTAAAGTTGATCATGGCAGGTTATTACTGGCCCCATATGGAACATGACACAAATGCATTCGTATAAAAATGCGATAAATGTCAATGTCATGCACAATTAGTGCACCAATCAACATAACTTTTGCATTTGGTTGTGTCTCCATGGCCATTCATGAAATGGGGGGTGGATATAGTTGGACCTTTTCCACCAAGCCCAGGGAAGGTAAGATTCCTTTTAGTTTTAACTGGTTACTTCACTAAATGGGTTGAAATAGGTCCTTACCAAAAGATTGGAGAATGCGAAGTGGTTAACTTTGTATGGGATTACATAGTGTGTCAATTTGGAGTTTTAAAGGAGATTACTTGTGACAACGGGCCACAATTCGTAGGTTCGAAAGTGACAAAGTTCTTGGAAAGGTTAAAAATAAAAAGAATAACGTCTTCACTGTACCACCCGAGTGCGAACGGACAGGCAGAATTAACCAATAAGGTAATTGTCTAAAATCTTAAAATGTAGTTAGAAGATGCTAAGGGGAAGTGTCCGGATGTAATGGTAAGTGGCCGGATAAACTACCGGGAGTGTTATGGGCATATAGGACAACGACAAAATCGAGCATGGGAGAAACACCCTTCTCTCTTGTGTGCGGTTCGGAGGCTCTGATACTGGTAGAAGTGGGGGAGCCGACTTTGAGATTTTCCCAAGCAAGTGAAGAAACAAATGATAAAGCGTTGCTGGTGAAGCTAGACTTGCTTGAAGAACACTAGGACGCAGGACATACGTAAGGATGGTGTCTCAAAATCAAAGGATGGAAAGGCATTACAATCGCAGAGCAAATCTCTGTTATTTCAAAGTAGGAGATTTGGTTTTGAGGAAGGTGACTCAGAGCACTCGGGAAGTCAATGCCGGGAAGTTGGGATCAACATGGAAAGGTCCTTATCGGGTTTCAATTATCATTGGTAAAAGATCATATAAGTTGGAAAATCAAGATGGAGTCAAATTGCTCAGTAATTGGAATGTGACTCACCTCAAAAGGTATTATTGCTGATAATTCCTCAAGATACTGAAAGTATGTACTGCACTCTTTTTTCCTTCGACCAGTTTTTGTCCCAATCGAGTTTTTCTAGCAAGGTTTTTAACAAGGCAGCAATAAAAAGCATACTATGAAAGAAGCATCATCGGCATGGGCAAGACCTTTAAATATCAAGGCACTAAATTCTCGCACCGATGGTAAATAATTATGTGGATGGTTAAATAATCTTTGGCTCGATGGCAACCCTCGCCTTCCATTATTCAAAGGTATTATTTAATTGTTCAAAAGTTGTTTCCACCGATAAAGCGACAATGTGAATACAAGACTTATAATGTTCGGATTTTCATACTTTGCATTCAAACACTTGGGGAATAATACATGATACGACACCAAGAGTGCCACAAAAATCGGGACTGTAAGAACCAGGATCAATGTCTCATCAGGACCAGGGATTGCATGATCAATCCCGTAAAAATAAGTTGTACAAGTTAGCCACACGTATTGGCAAATTTATTTACTTAAGCAAAAGAATACCTATGTACTTTTAAAGATAAAGGGAATAAAATAAAGTCCTTTTGTTTCTATCTTATTTCTTGTCCAAATAATGAGTCACTTTTATCGTTTGAAAGTTAAAATAAACTTCAAATGCTTGTGCCGGAATGAACATGAGACGTCCTCTTGAAGAGTATAGTAAACATAAGGGTCCTCTCTTATGAAACCCTCATATTAAAGGATAGATTCCGGAAGAGTTTATGCCCAGAATCAGAAGCTATCAAATGATAAAAAATACCTGAAGCTTTATCAACTAAAAAAAGAGAATTTTTTTGCATAACACTTAAGCGAAAAATGTTTTATTTATCAAGTGCCAAACTTAGTAAAAGGTTTGGCATAATTACAAAAGATAAAAGGAACAAAAAACACTATTCTTTGCTGCTAGAACCCGAAGGGGGAGAAGGGTCTACATTTCCCCCGGTAGCAGGAGGCAGATCCGCTACCGGTTCGGGGCCTTCATCTTCTTCACTATCCCCTTCGGTTCCCGAATACTAAGAACTAGTATTAGATGAGTTAGTTGCAGCGGTCCGAGCAGGAAGATTTTCACGAGCAGTTAACTCCAGTTCTCAGGCTTTTGGCAATGCATTCATCAATATCGGCAATGCCTACTTTGGCTTCCTCCAAAGTCTTCCTCTTCATATGGTACATGGCATAGGTCTTTTTGAAGACGAAGGAATCTTCTTGACCTGGAGTTTTGCTGGGAGTTTATCTATTTCGGCTTGGAGCCCTTCTTTTTCAGCTTTCATGACCCTCTAATCTATTTTGACCCTTTTTTCTTCTGTAGCATTGGCCTCCTCAGATTTGAAGCATAAGTTGGCCTTCAAATTATTAATTTGATCCTCGAAAGTAGACTCACGCTCGGCAACAGCTATTACAGCATCCTAAAGATCTACCCACTTAACGTTGGCCTCTCTAAGGTCTATGTGCAGTTGAGCAGCTTCTTGGTTGTGGGCCATTTTTTCTTGCTCGTCTTGCTGTAACTGAGCCTCGATCTCGTCCATTTGTGCAACTTTTACCTCCTGCACCAGGAGGCACACGAAAGCAAGCCCTTGTTTATCAAGGATCAACCTTTACAGGCCCTCAGAAGCAATGAGGCTGTCCTAAAAAGGAACGGTTAGAATTAAGGTTACTATTGCAGCATATAAACGTCAAAGAAGATAGAAAGAAATTAGGATGGTACATGCACGTCACTGTGCATGATATTGTTTATCAGGCACTCCCTAGAAAGGGAGCCCATCATTTTCCAATCCTTCCCTTAAGCCAACGGCTTCAGATAACTAGCAAGCTCCACCGACTTGGATAAAATATGACACTCTTTCGAAATCGAAATAGTGTCACTTCGCCTCCCTCGAGGATCTTGGGAAGGTGATGAGTAATTATTCCCAAGTTCCCGTGGTTAGGAGACCGAGGGGAAGAATTATTCCTCTCTTGATCAGCTGATGTCCGAGGACTAGATGCAATTGGAAATGGTGGCGAAGGGACAATTGGTATCGGTAGGCGTAAAGTTGTCGGTGTAAAGGGAGAAGAAGCAATTATGGAAAAAGGAGGGTTGATTGTTGCTTGCTCAATGTTTGAGTACATAAGAAGCCCAGGGTCCTAACTCCTTGGACCGGAGACAGAAATAGGGCTCGAAAAGCGAGAATCAGAATTCTCAACTAAGCCCATTTAACCCCAAAGCGTCTGAACTTCATCTGTCGGGGTTTTGGAGCTCTCCCGGTTGAGAATCTGGTTGAGCCGAAAAAGATCCTTTTATCCTTTAAAGGTAAGTATCTTCATCACTGGATTCTCCTTCGTCATCGAGGACCACTGTAGGCACTGTGGCCTGCTCGGTTGGTGTATTCTTTGCTCTCTTCTCCTGAGTCACAGACGAGGATGTTACATCCCATGTTTTTGTATGTGAAAGTACGCCATAAGTAAATTGATATAAGCTCGGAAATGAGATGTTACATCCCGCATTTTAGTACGTTAAAGTTTCACTGTAAATTAATCAACGTAAGCTCGAGAATGAGATTATTTTTGAGGTTTCAAGTATTATGCTAGCTCAAATAAGCGATAAGTAAATTCGTGAAGGTAAGAGGATAAGCAAATCGAAGAAAATGAGTTTCATCAAAGTTTGACATTTTGAAATAAAATACGTTCCAAGCTATGCTACCCGGTATTTATGGACTAGTGTCATACAAGGTACCACACGACCATGATAGTAAGGTGTATAAAATATGTTAAAAGTGAGTAGTATTTTAAGTAATTTGAGATAATTCTTAATTATATGGATAATTGGGTAATTAGTGATTTTAGTGGGAGATTAACTAAGTAACTAAAAATATTTGGATAAGTTTAAGGAGACTCAACGTGGCACCCAAGAGCCTTAGTAAATGTGACTCTTAAGTTCACATAATAAGGTGGCAAAATTGGGGGATGTTTGGTGGCCAAGTCTTACAAAGTGGGACTCACACCACCAAGACTTAAACGTCTCTTTAATTCACAAAAATGGAGATGTTTTACATCTACCAAGTAACGGATTTTCAGCAAAAGAATTCGTTCAAAGTTATACTATGTAATAGCAACGGGATTTGCAATTCTAAGGGAGCTCGGTACAATCTTTCTCAAGAATATCATACAGATTTTCCCTACTTCGATCTGTTGTTATATATGTTGTGGCGTTTGACGGCCATTTTGGCTCATTTACCAATGATAATACGATAAGAAAGATATGTTACGTTGGTACTCGGTTGAGTAAGGCACCGGGTGCCCGTCGTGGCTCTTCGGTTTGGGTCGTGACAAAAGTAGTATCAGAGCAATTCTGTCCTAGGAAATTTACAAGCCGTGTCTAGTAGAGTCTTGTTTATGGGTGTGTTGTGCACCACACTTATACGCATGAGGCTACAAGGCATTTAGGATTATCACTCTTTCTTCTTACTCTAGATCGTGTGGTAGTGCTCAGTTGTAAGAACTCAATTTCCTAAACTCTATCTTATTCATAATACGATGATGCCTACATCTAGAAAGACGGTTAGTAAGAGATTGCATGTGGATGTGGAAGAGTTGAGTCAGAGGAACTAGATTTTTCATGATGCTTATGATGAGTAAATGTAAGGTCTTCAGCAGATCATGTGTGTACTAAAATGTGTAAGCTTCTTGATAAGGAGCCTTAAGGCAAGAATATCTATCCACCCATATGGTGAAAAGCAATAAGAGATTCAGAAGGTAGATACAAGTTTCAACAAAGTAAAAGAAAACAGGTGAAGAAGGGTACGAGGCGCCCAGTTAATGAAGATTATCAGTACTTACAATTCAGGCAGAAAAATGAGTATTTTGAGTTACCTTCAACAATAACAAAGGTATGTAGGCCACACCCATCTCGGTTATGCCCTATGGGGGCTAACAGATAAATTTTAAAAGAAGGACGGGTTATCAAGATCCAGTTGGGGTTAGAGTAATCCAAAATGGTGGATGGTTTGTTTGTGTTAGTTGACATTTCCAAAGGACATTGCAAATGTGCTAATAAATCTCCTTATGAGACACCGAGATGGTGCACTCTAGAATAGTACAACTAGATATGAATTCTAAAGTGTTTAAAGTTTTTTTTTACAAAGATAGGCACTGAAAGTCTGGAAGGGATAAATATTACCTTAGTGTGGATCCCGTCCCTAGTAGAGCGAGAATGTTAGGCAACCCGAAGAGCCAGTGGATGGAGCAAGGGGAGCTAAAAGTAAAAGAATGTCTTTTTGAAGTTTTCAGAATAAAATGATAGACAGAAATATTAGCAGGGAAATAAGAAGAGAGATAATGAAGCATTATGAGTAAGATATGATACATGGATAACAATGGTAGAAAAGAAAATGTCAGCATTACAGATTCTATAGTCAAGGGAAGGAAAAGATGAGAGGTGACAGGCCTTGAGACAACAAAAGAGTATAGGCCGTAAAGTCATATCCTCATTTTGAGAAATACGTTCGTGACTCTAACGTGATTACCAGAAGAAAAAGTTAGACCCCAGAGTAATATAAATCAGTATGGACTAGCGAACAAGATAAACTAAACATGAATTAGGGACTGAGTGATTTGATTATAGTCGGAATCATGAGAATTTCAGATTGCGTTTCGGCGATAATAGAATGGACGATAGAAGAATAACCTTTAAAGGTCATTCAGGAAGACGCTTCTCTAAAGCAAGCAATGTGAGCAAAGTTAAGCTTAAGAGACTATGTGTGCCAGTTACACTGTCACCCTAGTGAGTAAGGAATTTTGTTATCCTTGGCACAAAAGGATTATCTCAAAGCGAGTAAGGGTCATCGATGATGTAAAAAGACGCCAAATATGAAGAGGTAAAACATCTATAGGAAGATCGTCATAGCTCTAAATCTTAGTACTCCCCTAAAGGGGGGAATATGGAGTGATGTGGCATTAAGTCAAAATTAAGTGATTCTAGTAACTATGGAATGGTAAAGAAAGAATGCAATAAAATGAGAAAGGAATGGGATTGCACTTATTCAAATCCTACGGATATGCTATGTCTCCAGAACATTATGCAAACACGACGTCAAGAAGAGAAAGTAAGGATTCCTGCCCGAGATGTTATTGATAGATAAGGAGACAGTGCGAGACGCAAGTTAAGACTAAGGAAATAACCCAAGAAAGATTACGCGAAATACTGATATGAGAATGGGCCAACGAGTAGTCAGTAGTTGATTCAGGAAGAGCCCAGTTATGGCTAGACAAGAAGATACAGATAAATCAATAGATCTTGCAAGATAAACATCGTGAACCCCAACATGGGGAATTTAGTCTAGCAGATATGACATCGTGACCCTTGGAAAATATTCAGATAGGAGTTGGGGTAGTTAAAGGTACCGTATGAGTGTTACGAAAAAAAAAGAGTGCCACTGGGAAGACAGTCAAAACTTTAGTTCAGGAGCAACCGTATGAGCGTGTGAGTGTGGAGGTAAGTAACTAAGGATAATTATAGGTGAGTATGAACATCAAGAATTCCATTGGGTATACGATGTAATAAGCTCGCAGCTTTACTAGGGCC